>JAJMAW010000058.1:0-81635 GCA_030565085.1 Sugiyamaella pinicola | reverse complement strand
GCTGCGCGAGCGGCTTGGACCGTTGCGCCGTGCCCGCGGAGAAAAGCAGGGGGCGGCCCCGCGTAGCTCGCGTAGCGAGCACAACGGGTCCGGGCAGAGCCCGGCCGCCGGAGGCAGAGCCCAGGCAGAGCAGCCCCGACCCGCAGCGCAGCGTGTGATTAGTGCTAGTCTGAGGAGGCTTTGGTAGCGTTTCAGATGAAACCGATCCTCACTAGATCTAACGTCAGAACCTGATAGTGCGGGTTCACGAACAACGCGCCTGCCTACAAATGCAGGCGGGCTCTGCCTGGGCTCTGCCTGGGCTCTGCCTCCGGCGGCTGGGCTCTGCCCAGACCCGTAGCTCGAGCTGCGCTCGAGGGCTTGGACCGTTGGCCAGTCGGTCGCGACCAAACTCCGCGCAGCGGAGTTTCTACGGGTCTGGGCAGAGCCCAGCCGCCGGAGGCAGAGCGCCGTCCCCGCAGGGGCCAGACCGACACCGGGGGCCGGGACCGGGGTGATTATCGCTCGCTGACAGTGACATCGACCAGCAAAACAAATTACCTTCCATGGAAATAAAAGAAACTCGTCGGTCGGTCGCGTAGCGTGGCGAACAGTGCGATAAACAATAAATTAAACACTCAAAGTTTAGGTTCGTGGGCGTGTCGTTGGCGCCGGTGTCGCTATCGTCACCGCCGTCACCACCGTCACCGTCACCGTCACCGTCACCGACACAGACACCGACACCGGTTTCATCTCTCGGACCCTGGCTGAACCCTCGCCCTTCTTCCGCCACAATCAGCAGGTGCCACAACTGGCCAGTGCCACACTGTCTCAATGCATCAAAAAGAAACCACCAAACTCGCACTAAAAAGAAAACAAATCTAAAAGTCTCCTGCAGGATTAATTTGTTTTTCAGCTCTTCATCGTCTCGACACTGACCATCTCGAGAGAGCTCTCGTTCGCACGCAGTAATTCCATTCCTTATCTCACAATTAAGAGAACCCGACGCGACGGTCTTAATCATTTCCTACTGTAGAAGACAGTGCGTCGTGTCGTCTATCTATCGCTCTACGTACGCTACGCTACGCTGCGCTGCGCTGCGCTGCGATTTCGCTTTCAATCTCTTACTAACTAACCCCCTTTTACTGCTCAATCTCTCTCTGTCTCTGTCACTGTCTCTGTCTGCCTACCTCTACCCCTGCCCCTACCCCTGTATTCTCTCGCCCTGCTCTCGCCCTGCTCTCCCCTGCTCTTCTATTACCCTGTCTTATACGGCTCTGGCTTCTTCTCTTCTACCTGTCTGCCTGCCTGTTCTCCCCTGCCTGCCTGCCTGTTTGCCTGCCTGCCTGCCTGCCTGCCTATCTGCCCTGCCCTGCCTGCCCGGCTGCTGCTGCCCGGCTGCCCTCAACGCTGACGTTCACCCTCACCCTCACCCCTACCCGCCTATTACTCTCTGTCTCACACCGTCATCCTATCCGCTTAACCACCACCTCCTCCTCCTCCTCCTCCTCCACGCCTGCTGCCTCTCTCGCTACTCTCTCGCTACTCTCTCGCTGCCTGGCCCATACGCTACTGCCACTGCTACTGCCGCTCCCACTACCACTCCCACTACCACTCCCACTACCACTCCCACTCACTACCACAACCACACTAACCGCTTAACCACCACCTCCCATTCTACATTTAACTGTCAACATTCGCTTCATCGAACTTCCATCTTTTTTTTTCTTCTTCTTTTTTTTCTCTTCTTCATCTCTGTCTCGTCTCCACTTTTTCTACACCTTTTGGTGAAAACAACATAAAATCTCATCAAACAACCAAGCAAAAATAGAAAAAGTATAAAAAATAATATTAAAATTATTTTTCACCAGAGCGAGTAGAGAAGAGAATCACCGATATTACATTTCATACATTACATTTCATACATTACCATTACCATTACCATTATCACCATCACCATCACCACGTCACATCACACACATCACAAACAAAGGTAAAGTTAATCTGAATCTGAATCGAATCGAACGAACCAACAAACAACCAAACCTATCTTCAATACAGTCAGATTTCATCTCATCTTGTTTCATCCTTTTATCTGGTCATCGACTGTAAAAGTTTATTTCATTTACAAAAGCAAAATCTCAAACACCAACCAAAAGTCTGGTAATCTTTCAAAGTTTAAACGTGAGTGACCCTGAATGTCTCCGACGGCTGGGCTCTGCCCAGACCCGTTGCTCGCTTCGCTCGTTAGACCACTACTGACATCACTAGGAAGATAATAATAGGACACTTGGTTTCATTGGTACTTGGTATTCAGCATAGTAGTGCTCGCTTTCGCCCAGCTCAACTTCCAGTGTCTCAGCTACTGCCATCACTACCACTACCACTACCACTACCACTACCACTACCACTACCACTACCACTACCACATCTACTACATCCACATCTACATCTACAACACCATACAACCACCACCATACACCACAACCACATCTACACCACCACCACAACCACCTACATACGCCTCTTAACGCCCACTCATACGCCTACTCGGATAAACTCGCACGGCTCTTACCCTCGCGTACCCTTTCGCACCCTTCGCACTCTTCGCACCCTTCGCACGGCTGTTGACGCACCCCTTACTACCCCGACTACTACCACAAGCTGCACGGCTGTTACCGTCCGCAACGCAACAAGCAAGGTACCAGGCACACTCCGAGTCAGGTACGACATACGAAAAATAAAACATCCTCGTATACAAACAACTGCGACTGCTGACAGATCCATTATTTAAACTAAATCTCTTTCAATCTTCCCAATCTCGTCATGATGCAAACTGAAAATTTAGTTTCTATCCCTCCTGGACCAGGAACTCCTCCTGCTAAAAAAGTAAAGACAAAATTCCCAAAAATCTTCCAGTGTACTGGTTATGGTGACTGTCGTATGACTTTTACTCGATCCGAACATTTGGCAAGACATATTCGTAAACATACTGGAGAACGTCCATTCAGTTGTCACTGTAGTCGTTCATTTTCACGACTAGACAATCTCCGTCAACATATTCAAACCGTTCATGCTAATGAACAACATATTATGCATAGCACAGGACAAACTCAGCTTCATCATATTCCCCAACAGCAACCGACTCCACCACAACATCACCATCATCATCATCATCATCAGGACCACCAACAAAACCCTCAACATATCCCTCCTGCTATTCATCACAACAATCTCTACAATAAACCTCTTCCTCAACCAATGTTGAATGGAGGATCGTCTTCGTCTGAGAATAATGTTTCTATTAAACGTGAAGATCCACATGCAATGATGATTGATTCACCTCCAAGACAACAGTCACCTCCATTTCGTCCCAAGCAAAGACGTCCTGCTGATTTAGATATATCGCCTACTTCGCCTCTGTTTCAACATCACCAAAATGGTTCCAGCACCAATACAATTACGTATTACAATGGATCCGCACCTCCCGCTTCATATCCTCGTCCCCCTACTACTCCTGTAACTGCTACCAATTCTATGGAGCCAACAACACCCACCACTCCATATAACAATGGCCAGTATCCTCCTCAACAACAACAGTATGCCAATGGAAATGGATATGACAGTAGTGGTGGTCTTCGATCATATCGCTCTATTGCACAGCTTTCTACCACTTCAACCAATTCGACCATTTCCAGACAACCATCTGTTTCCAGTTTCTCCTCTCCCATGTATGCGCAAGCATCAAACACCTCATCATGGCTGTCTAACGTGCTATGTGATCCAAGAGACCCGAATTCATACCCACCCCAAGGTCCTCATAACCATCATAACGGCCATCCTTATGAAGAGGAGAGACCACACACATGGGGTCCATCGTCAAATCACAATAGATTCTCATCTGCCACTGACGATGGGGACGTTTCCGACCGTAATTCGCTCTCTCAGTTAGTACGGATAACTGAGGGTGCGCACATTTCCAGCCCACCCCCCACCACTTCTGCAGGAGGAGGCCGGTCAAGTATCCATTCGATTCCTGAAAACGCCGGAGAACAGCTGCCTTCTCTGTCAACTATTTTCCAGCCGCTAAGACAGTCATCTGTTTCTGCTTCTCCGTCCTCTAGCCACTCATCGTCATCTTCATACATCAATAACGCTAGCAGCACGCCCTCTTTCGGAGAAACAACCAATCGACCACAACTGTCTGCCAATAGATCATACACCAAAAACCTCATTCTTCCTCGACCCGAGTCATATCCTCCACCAAAGGGCTATGTCATGACATTACCAATGGCGGACACAAGACCACCCACGGTTCCTCCTGCTGGCTCAGAAGGAATCTCTGCATCAACCAACAACACCAGACCCAGTGCATCTGTAACCCGATTCAACTCCAGTCTCACCAAACCATTACCCCCGCTTCCAATGGAAGCACAACACCAACCTTCCTCATCAGCCTCTTCCTCCTCCAGGCAGTCCACAAGCAGTTCGTCTGACGGAATGGACGTTCTCCTACAAGCTGCCGGTGTATAACGCCCCCTCCTTCCCCTTAACGACTGATGAGCTGGACAAAAAAATATATAGTGTATATTTTCCTTTCTATGTGCAATAACGATTAGACTGACATACTTTTGCCTCCCTTTCGCCTCCGGCGGCTGGGCTCTGCCCAGACCCGTAGCTCGCTTCGCTCGGGCGTGGTGTTCCCGCAGTCAAGTCTGCTCGAACGAAGCTAGAGCGAAGCGAGCAACGGGTCTGGGCAGAGCCCAGCTGCCGGAGGCGAAAAAGTGGCCAAAGCACCAAGCCCGAGCGAAGCGAGCAACGGGTCTGGGCGGAGCCCAGCCGCCGGAGGCGAAAGGGGGACAAGATAGAGCCGAGACAGGTAGATAGCAGATTATTTCCTATGTAGATTATAAGACAGCAATGGAATCTGTGATTAGTTCGGGGATTAGTTCGTTTTCAGAGCGGGCCGAGATCTTCAGCGTCACGCCGTTGGTGGAGCGGTAGACCATTTGGATCACGGCAATGACCTTCTCGCCAGTGATACATTTGCCAAACAGTTTGAGGGTGTGGCTTGACTCCGAGGTCGCGAGCTCGGTTCCTTCTAGTGGCATCATGTTGAGATGTGTAATGAGAGTGGCAGTGGCTTCGGAGATGCTGCCGCTGCCAGGGAGCTGGTAGGCTCCCTTGGATTCAATCGATGCAAGTTCGTCCCATTGGTGCTGGAAGCTGCCGATGTACGATGGCGTCACGTAATCACCAGCGACCACCTCGAGGTTCTCCAGCGAGTAATCATCATCAAACCCTTCGTCTTGTGGTTCGTTGGTATCGGGGTCGATCTCTTTCGACACAAACTTCAGGTTGTTATAGAACGTGCCTGTCACTAGCTCAGCGCTGTCACGTGCAAACGACACGTAGATAGTGCCGGTGGAATCTGGTACCAGGCTATCAATGGGGATAATGAACTCTTCTTCGAGCTCTCCCTGTACTTCAGTAATCACATTCTCCAGAACATACTCATTGAACGTATTAGTCACATCGTACTGGATCACAAGATGTTCTTTAAACATATGCTTGACAGCAGTAACCACGTACTCGGTCTCGGACTCGGTAAGAGGGATCTTACTTGACGATTTGAAAACAGTCCCATACGACTGGAACTCGGGAATCGCCTGCAGTTCCTGGGCGTATTTGGCATTATCAATGGACTTTTGAAGGTCGTGCGAGTCCGAAGTGCCGCCATTGACATTGTCTTTGGAACCGGTGTGCTTGTTCGACCCTTCTCTGGCGTCTGGCTTGATATTGTGTTCTTCTTCTTCTTGTGCTTTGAGGTTTCTTAATGTCTGTGCTCGCACCTGTTCCTCAGTAAGTCGAGGCACCGTCGAGATATCAAACGGTTTGGCAAACTGATCTTTGCCGCCAGACACATACGTGGCAAGGACGTGTTCTAATTGTGGCAAAGAATACTTTGCCGCAGGACGCAGAAACTGCTTGGCAACGTCTTGGTCCTTTAATCCTAACAAACGAAGACTTAATGTAGCTCGATCTCTCACTTCATCTGTAGGATCGTCAAGCGACCGACTGAGAAGGACCTTGATACTGTCTTTAATCTGGGCATTGTCCACCAATGCAAACTGAGCCAATGCGGTGATAGCAGCAGCCCGAATAAGTGAGTTCTCAAGAACGACCCGGTTGTAAATATATCGAACATATACAGTCGGGTTGCCAGTTTTCGGGCCCTCTGCACCGAGCAAATGAAGAATGCGAACTGTGAGCTCGGTGAACTCGCAGTCTTCAATAAATTCGCACAAATGTTCCAAAGCAGTATCTCTACTCTCAGGAATAAACCGAATCATGTCGAACAATGCTTCAACTACAGCAGTCTTGAAATTGATTCCTCCCTCATCACGTAAAGTGCCTGCTAAAAACGTCAACATACTGCCATGTTTAGCAGGGAACTTAAGAGCTAAACTACGAATGGCGTCCACGACAATGACTTTAAATTCGTCACTGATATCATTCATAAACCCGGAAATCTGTGACATCAGTCTATCTACACTGGCCTCGGTACCAGTCTTCAACAAAGTAGTAATGGCATAAGTGGCAATCGATCTACTGGAATCGTTGATCAACGCCTCAATCTCAATATTACAAGCAACCACCGACTGTGGTTTGATCATGGCAAAACGATTCAAGGTACGAATAGCAGCAAATCTTGAAACAGTTCGTGGCGAGCCCAAAAACGCCTGTAAGACACTAATGGCCGCATGCGCTTCTACTTCACTGACATTTGGTAGCGACAAAATGGTCTTTGCCGCTTCCAAATTCACAATGTCCGATTTATGGCGCAGCCAGCCTTCTAAATATCCGTACAACTGAGGTCGCAAGGTGTTGGACTGGTCTTCATCAATAATCTTGGCAATATATCGAATCAGCATGACGATGGCGTTTGCATTACGTAGAACGCTACCAGAACCAGAAAACTGCTGGATCATTTTCATGAGTGCCATTCTATCATGAGCTCGCAGATGATACAGTAAACCCAACGCATGGTACTGAGTCATAGTAGAGATACCTGCAGTGTAGCCACTGCCAACACCGCTACTCGACTCCAAACTACTCCCATGTACAGAGCTAGGGAACGATTTCTGGCTCACGACCGCCTCTTGAGTCTCGTTGGCCCATCGTCGTACAATGTCCTTGGCAATTGGCAGTAAATGATATGAACTGATTAAAGCAGCACTCGAAATGGCAGCATGGCGATCAACAATAGCAGTCTTCATCAACCGTTCAATCCCTTGTACAATTGAAGCATCGATGATTCTCACCAAAGCACGAATGGCGTTTGGTTTATAAATCATATCATTAGCAGCCTGTACATCTTTCATAATAGAACTTGTTACCATGATAACATCGTTGGCAGTGCCAGCCAGCTCCTTTATGGCCAGGTACACCATTTGACGAAGTGCCACGTCGCGGTGCTGGAACAGCTTGGTGATGCTGAAAAACAGCGTCGTCGCTTCCTCGGGCGGAAACGAATCGCCTGTAGACAGCAGATGAATCAGTTTCGCCAGCAGATTACGGCATTTCTTGGACTGGATAGGAGAGCTATTGAACCCCGAAATACAGTCCTGGAATACCGTCATCTTGTCGAGGTTGCCCGACTCAATGTCGTCATTTTTCTTATAAGTGAGCGCCGACATCGTCAAGTTAAAAACAGGCGAGCCAACAAAACCCTGTTTGTTTTTATTTTTATTTTTACCGTAACGTTGATGAATCCACTTGTCGTCGTCGTCCTTCTTCGTTCACGCTCGTTCCACACGACTCAACTCTTCTTTCGCTTCGCGATGTGATTTCGTGGCCCCTTCAGCCGTGCGAGTCCACCTTCGTGCCGCACGCGCCGCTCGGGCCCCGGCGGGGGTCTCTGCCTCCGGCGGCCGGGCGCTGCCCGGACCCGTTGTGCTCGCTTCGCGAGCACCTTGGCGTGGAGTCGACAGAGCTGGGCGGTGAAGATGGAGGTGGTGAGTGGCCCTGTGGAAACGGCTCTGAAGCAGCGGCGAGAGAACGGGATTGGGGGCTGGGGAATAAGCCTCCGGCGGCTGGGCTCCGCCCAGACCCGTTGTGCTCGCTTCGCGAGCAATCTGGGACCCCTGGGGAGCCAGAATTCAGGGAACGCCCTTGATATAGAGGACATGCTGAGTGCGAATGAAACCGTAGATGGCCCACTTTTCCCCTGCGTGCGGCTGTCAGCGATGCACAGAACTGCAATATTCTCTCCTGCGAGCGCTTCTAAGCCCACAGTCCCAGCTTGTCTCTCTTCCCACAATTGCTCGCGAAACGAGCACAACGGGTCCGGGCAGAGCCCGGCTGCCGGAGGCAGGGGCAGGGTATCGTCCTCTACCCCCTGCAGCACCCCCTGCAGCACCCAAATGCAGGGCCCAGGCTCATCTGTACCGCTGCGCTCGCTTCGACATTGTAACGGACACAGCTAGCAGCAGGCACAAGTAGGTTCAGATAACTCACCCGTGTTAGGAAACACCAAGAAATGGCAGATATTCAGGAACTACAGTCGGTGGTTGGCTCGTTCAAAGGTTCTCGTTACGGCTGTATGTTCAACAAAAAGCAGTCACGTAATTAAATTTAATTACAATTATTCTAACCCTCTAAAGTAGCTAAGAGTCTAGAAAAACGTTAATCAATTAAGCTCTTGTGCCGTTTTAATTCATTTTTTAAGCTCCCTTATAAACAATCCCAGGGGTAATTATCAGGGTTAGGTCAATGTTAAATGGCGTCGAGCAAAATGTCCCTGTTATGGACGCTCGAGGATGGGCTGCGCTTCAACCGCCAAGCAACCCCACCAATTGATCCCTCGTTCCCACGTCCCACGTCCCACGTCCCAGCTGCTCCGTGGGCTGCTCGCGAAGCGAGCACAACGGGTCCGGGCAGCGCCCGGCCGCCGGAGGCAGACCCCCGACCTCCGCAATAGCCAGGGCTCAGAGAACGGGGCGGGTATGCGAGATTTCAGCCACACGGTTACATTGCATTGCGTGATACGCGCGCAACTCAATCTCTTATCCCACAACCCTATCTAGCCCTGCCACCAGCTATTTAGTCCCAATAGAAGAAGACGATAGGGCCCGGGCCGTGATTCCCTTTCTGCTTCCTCACTTTTTATTTCCTGTATTCCTTGTCAAAATTTCATCTTCGTCATCACCCGAACAACCAGATAACGAAACAAACTAAATCAGATAAGCGAGAAAACAAGAAAATAGAAAACGACAAAACGAAACTGCGAATATTGCAAACCAACGAAAAACGAAAACGCTGAGTAACAGAAATCACAAATCACCCAACATCATCGGCGTCCTTAACTGCGATATATCAAACAGCCCCGATCCGTCGATTGAAATTAACATTCCCATCTGCTGCTTTCCTAATCAACGGATGAACATACTAGAAACCGCCAAAGTAAAAGTATTCTTAGACTCTTTTCCTTCATCAGCGATTTTCTTATAACTTCAAGGATCGCTCATACAATACTATCACATCGATGAGCTATTATTACACCCCTTCACCTCCAGGCGGAGGTGCTAATGGCAGCAGCCTGGCCTCGCATTACTCGAACGACAACATATCGTCGTCATCATCTCATACCAGAGTACCCTCTTATAACACCACTGCTGCAGGGTCCACTACATCATATTCGAGGCCCAACTCGGTATCGCCTCAGTTCACAAATGCGTTCCCTGTTGTCGGAGGAGGCTCGTTCTTCGGTATCCATCATGCAAGCAAATCATCGAAACAGAGGTACAACGCTTCAAGAGGGTTTGAAATGGAAGACGATCTCGAGTTCTGCCCTGCTTTAACTAGCGATCGATCAAGCGGTTCTTCCTCTTCATCTGTGTCTTCTGATTCGTCAGATTATCACAATGATTATACCACTTCTAGGTCTGCAAACGGCACGAACCTTGGATCTCCAATTTCCTCACCTGCAAAATCAAATGCAGTCTTATCCTCTGTATCGGGGTCTCCTAGCACTCCAGCTATATCGAGAGTTCGTAAGGCGATTGAGATTGTTGATCCAACTACTGGATTAAGAGTCTCGTCACCACCTACTCCCTCGGCCGGACTGAACAGGAGATGATCCCATTACCACGGTCAAACGATATATGATATTCTATTTATTGGGTGGTAAATGACGTTATGTTATATATATATATCTATTTTTTTTTATTTGGTGTTGTTGCTTATTATCGTTTTTGTATTTTTTTCTTTCTTTTTGTTCTGTTTTGTTCTGTGATGACTGTCAATGGACTCTTTTTGTTGTGACGATTTGTTAAATTAGTTTAGTTGTTTGTTTCTCTGTAAATGAATATATCAACTTCTTATTACTTAGCTATCTATCATATCATCAGAGCGAGCTTAGAGTTCTGCCTCTGGTGGTTCGTACAGCCCGCGTCCAGTATCTATATGCATAATCTTATCTTAGACATCTTATCGATACGACATCTGGTATCTCACTACTTCTTGATACTATCAGATAGCCAGCGTCCAATACCATTTGGCCAACTATGGCTATTTGTCAACTCGGACGGCCAGTGGAGTGTGCTCTGATCTGTCTCCAGCGGACCGACCGCGACATACTCAGTACATTGCTGAGACAGTCCACGAAGGAGCGATGCGAGGCCAGAGGCAGGATTGGGATCAAAGAAGAGGTCGCTGTTCGATATTCTCTCGTCCAGGCTTGGCAAGTGGGAGTGCGATATCTTATCACCAGCAAAAAGCTTGGACCATGACTTTAATCTCGCATATCTGGATGCAGTAGGTGATTCTGGATACAACCTTCTAAATAGGGAAGATTCTTGTTCTCTTATCAACTCATGTCGTATCTTGCTCATGGTATCTAATTTAATATATATAGTCAATTAAATGTACACAATGCAAAGAACATGGATTGAAATCACAGTTTAATAATGAAGCTAGGAGGACTGCTGCTGCCAGTGATATCATTATTAGCCGCGACCACCAGCCCGGTACTAGCTGCTCCTTCTTTTAAAAATGAGACCGGGGTGGTGTGGAACGACTTTGAATATGTTCAGATAGTTGCTTCGCCGATGATGAGCAAGAAGCTCAATAAACGGCAGGTAGGAGGAGCTAGTGCTTTCGAAGAGCCATTAACTAATTTTTTGACGTATTATACTATGAACATCACCATGGGTAGCCCTATTCAGACTCTCAATGTGTTAATAGATACTGGATCAAGCGACCTGTGGGTCCCTGGGCACCAGTATGGAGGCTTTGATGCCCAGAGTTCGTCGACGTGGATTAAAAAGGATGATAACTTCCATATTAAATATGTCAAGGGATATGCCAAGGGCATGTGGGGCAAAGATACTGTGGACTTTTCGTCTGGGGCCACTGTCACGAACCAGCAGTTTGGTGTAGCTACTGACTCAAGTGACCCTGGCATGGGAGTGTTTGGCATTGGACCAATCAATTCTGAGGCCGCCGAGACTCTTTACAATAATATTCCGGAATCACTCGTCAAGCAAGGGCTGATTTCCAAGAATATTTATTCGATTTATCTTGACGATCAGGATAGTCTGACGGGACATGTTCTCTTTGGTGGCATTGATCGTGCCAAGTTTGTTCCACCATTGAAAACAGTTCCAGTAACGTCTACTTCTACATTGGAAGTGACGCTCGGCTCCGTGTCAGCTGGAAGTGAGAAAACCATCTCCCCAATATCGGTTGTCCTCGATACTGGAACATCGCTAATGTATCTTCCTAAGTCGTATGTGGACAGCATTGCCCGAGCATATGGAGCAAGATATAACAGTGACCTCGACATGTACACGGTCAATAAATCGTCGTACAACTACATGCCAGATGCAGTAAAATTCAATTTTAAAGGCGCAGTCATTGAGGTCCCTACCAAGGAGGTGCTTTGGCCATTAACCTGGTTCACTGGCAAGAACGAGCATGGCGTCTATGCACTAACTGTTATGCCCAACAGCCAGTCGCTCGGGTTCAATATCTTGGGGGATACGTTTCTGCGATCCGCCTATGTCGTCTACGATCTCGACTATCGCGAAATCTCGATTGCTCCTGTACGATATACTGACGACAGTGATGTAATTCCCATTAGCGACACTCTGCCAGACTATTATTCTGATTACGATTAGACGGTTCGGCCAATGCTTTTAATACAATTATCTCTGTTTGCCTTTTATTTTCTGTTCTGAATCCAATGGCCGGGCTCTGTCCGGACCCGAAGATTCTGCTGGGCATAACAATGAGCGTTTACCAAGTATTATTAAAATGTCACCCTTTGGGACCGCAAGGTGCCCCTTAGTCGATCGCCACAGTATGAATGTTTACATGTATTAAAGACCCACCTTTGTCGTTAATCTCACAGAAACACCATGGTAACTGTATCCGTCGACCCCGCCCTATAGGGTGATGGCATGCTATAAGAACCCACCCATATGGCTGCCGTATTTCTGTAGGCTATGCTGCAATTGAACATTATGGCCTGCAATCGTCAATAAATTGACAGACGACTGCGCATTTGGTTTCCGCCAGTTGCTGTTGCGGCACTCACAGACTGGACTCCTGGCTCGGACTTCGCTATAGATGAATGACGAACTTGATGATGACGTGAATAGACCACCGCGTTATGCTACTGACTTTTTGACTTGAATCAGTGTTAAATTTATCATCCGTCCGCTTATCTTTAATTTAGGCAGATCCACCATAAAGTGACAGGCGAACTTTTAAGGGGAGAACGGTTGAATCGGTCGGCTATTAGTCTGGATGTTGCCAGAAATAGATTTTACATCTATACCAATGTGCATTTGGCCCAGTCGTCGATCTGAAGGGTAACAGCGAGATCGTCGGACCTGAAACCAAGTGTGCACGTATATGTAATAGGCCTTCACAGAGGTGTCCATTACAAGTACTGCCAATGATAACAAGACGGCTCAAGAATTAGTTATTTCTATGTAGAATTATTAGATTGTACTAATTTACGTTTATCCGCGTTAGGCTCAGTTTAGCTTTTCAGGGGTAAAAAAGGGCTCGCTGAACTTCCGTTTTAGGCGCTCAGTCGCTGCGATCGTCCATATCTGTTAGTAATTTTAGCCCAGAATGGACCAACGTTGAACTCGCTTCCAGTAGTATATGCATGACGGATCTGACATTTAAACGGAGAGCAGTACTAATAGAAAAAGATCGAATAGGGGTCAATAGGGGTATTACGGGGTGTATGTATTGAGAACCCCTTATCATTTTTTTCTATAAATATACTACATGGATCTTTAAAAGCTGTTTTCACTTGATATCTTGATTTTTGATATATAATTCTATATCGTCCATTCTTTTAACAAACAACAAAAATCAACTTTGGTCACTCGTTCACTTTTTTTATATCTCTTTCTCATAAAATGATTTATAACAAAGCTCTTGCTGTTGTTGTTGCTAGTTTGATTGCTAACGTTGCTGCTACTGGTGATGTCGCTTCGGTTCTTCAAACTCTTGGTCAATTGAAAGCTGACTCTGAGGCTACTGATCTTTTGGTTGTCAAGTTCGACCAGTCTCAGGGAAGTGGAGCTGCTCTTACTATTCAAGTCAATGATGAATCTATTGTTTCAGACGTTACCAAGCTTGTTTCTGAAGTAAAGGCTCTCGAATCTCTTTGTGTCGATGAATCTAGGGTCCTTCTCGAAGCTGTTGATGCCACTGGTCAAAGTATCGTTCAACTTCTCAAGGATATCGCTGCCAAGTTCTCTGATTTCTCTGCTGTTGGTGCTTCAGCCATTCTTCAAAAAGATCTGACTGCCCTTCAAGCTACCACTAAAAACCTTGTAGCTGCTACTTATGAGAAGATTGATGGCAGTGTCGAGGCTGAATTTGATCAATCTTTTGATTTGATTAATAAAGCTTTTGCTTTAGCTATTGATGCTTGTCAGGGAGGTGATGCCAGCTCCGCTGCCTCCGCTATTGCTACCCTTTCTGCTGTTTCTCCTACTGATTCGACTGCTGTTGTAGCTGCTGCCGTTACTTCTGCTGCTGCTTCTGAATCCTCTTCTGCTGCCGCCTCTTCTGCTACTTTGTCTTCTTCAGCCGGTTCTTCTGTTGCTGATATCGCAGCTTCATCTTCGGCTGATGCTTCTGCTGCCGCAGTCGCAGCTTCATCATCTCTGTCATCTTCTTCTGCTGGTGCTTCGGTTGCTGCTGTTGCCGCTTCTGCCAGTGTCAGTACTAGTGCTGCTAATACCACTGCTGCTGCTACTTCTGCTGCATCTGAAGGTTCCGTTTTATACGAGACCAAGGTCGTTCACTATACCTCTGACAATGTCGTCTATGAAACCACCACTGTTTGTCCTTTAACTGAGACCACTGCTGCTACTGCTGCTCCAGTAACTGCTGCTGCTGCAAAGTCTCCTGTTGGTGCTCCTGCTCCTGTTCCCGCTGCAGGCTCCACTTTGTACGAGACCAAGGCTGTCTACTACACATCTGACGAAGCTGTTTATAAAACTACAACCATCTGCCCCTTGACTGAAACTACTGCTGCTACTTCTGTTCCTGTTGCTTCTGCTCCTGCTTCTGCTCCTGCTCCTGCTTCTGCTCCTGCTCCTGCTTCTGCTTCTGCTCCTGCTCCTGCTCCTGCTCCTGCTCCTGCTCCTGCTGCTTCTTCCCCTGTCGCTGCCGAATCCTCTCCCGCTGCTGCTGTATCTTCTCCCGCTGCTGGCCCTATCTTGTACGAAACTAAGGTAGCTTACTATACTTCAAACGAGGTTGTATACCAAACTACCACTGTTTGTCCCTTGACCGAGACTACTGCTGCCGCCGCAACGCCTGTCGTGACTCCCGCTCTTTCTTCTGGTGAAGGGGCCACTACTATTATCACCCTTTTTGAAACTCAGGATGTAACTGTTACTAACTCCAACGGTCAAGTTTACACTACCGAAGAAGTCGTTCCAGCTCAATCCACGCCAGTTTCTTCTGCTCCTGTCGCTGCTACGTCTAGCTCAACACCAATTTCTGTACCTCCTGCTCCAGTTAGCTCTGCTGCTGCCAACTCTACTGTTGTTCCCGCTGGGCCTTCAACTCCTATCGAAGAAGCTGTCTCCACTGCAGTCGCTGTTCCAGCAGTTCCAAGTACTCCAGTTAGCAACACTACTGCTCCCGCCGCTCCTGCCATTGTTAACACCGCCGCTGTTGCTCCTATTTCTAACTCTACTATTTCTAACTCTACAGCTGGTGCTGCTGCTCCTACAGGTGCTGAGACTACTGCTGCTGCTAGCAGTGCCCATCCCACTTTCTCCCCTACTCCTTCAGCCACTGAAGAATCCAACAGTGCTGTTTCTCAAGGTGTCATGACTGGTGGTCTTGTCGTAGCCATGATTGCCAGTGCTCTTTTCCTCCTCTAATTACCTAGTGATAACTAATTCTTTTCTGTATATCTATAATTTATGATCAGTTAATCGATTCGCATTGAGTGGCAGCGCCTCCGGCGGCTGGGCTCCGCCCAGACCCGTAGCTCCGCTTCGCGGAGTGCTAAGCACATTGTTAATGGCCGGAGAAGTCATATGCGATCCAAGCCCTCCGCGAAGCGGAGCTACGGGTCTGGGCGGAGCCCAGCCGCCGGAGGCCGAGTAGGGGCGAGTACGAGTGGTAGGGTTCATTGTACTAAATCGGTTATACCCTGAATTAGCTCGTAAACTGCCCAAGCCCCGGGGTCTGGGACAGGATCTTGTTCTTTTTCAGCAGATACTACGTAGGTGGCTCTACCGAACTTGGCCTTTAAGGTGGCAGTATTTTGTGCAGCGTCTTTGGCGACAGCACAGGCTTTTTTGAGATCCAGTGATTTGGCTAATTCCTCACAGAACGGGATTAACGTGTCCATGACTGTACGGTCGCCACTACGGGCTGATGTGTACTGATATAAGGAATTCAACGCACTAGAAGCAGCCGAAGCACTTAATTGGATGTCGAACCCCGTTTGGTTGAACTTGTGGTCGGCGAGATAGGATGAGAATGACGATAGCCAGATGCAGAGAATGGCACCCAGCGAACCTCCCATGTCATCGAGGATGTCAATTATCTTTCCTAGCACTTCTAGTACATTACCAGAACTGAAATCTTTATCGTCTAATTGTAATATCTTTTCACTGGTTTCTTTAACAGCGATTCCACAGTCACCGTCTCCCATGATTGTGTCCCACTCTGTCAGTTTTGGCTCTTTGTCAATGGCTCTTTGGCAGGCATGTGAGATGATGGATTTTAGCTTGTCATTTTGCAAAACAAGAGTTGTTTCAAGTCTTGTAGTGTTGCTGATGTTTGTTGAATTTTCCGCTTCTCCAGGAAGAGAGGTGTTCTTTTGAAGATGATTATAGTCATTGGCGACATAGTTTGGCCATCCAGGAACAAACGACCGTTCATTCAAAAGGTCAAAGATGTATTTTTCAGAGAGATTGGTATCCCGAGCCACATTTGACAGATTGCAAATGGTCACAGAGAAACCAGGTCCATTGAGAGAAGTTTCAAATGTGCCAGACAGGATTCGCTTGGGGGTTATGCCCCATTTTTCTTCCAGCACTTGCGTGGCAACTCTGGAAAGACTGCTTAATTCAAGTTCAGAAACACCTCCAAAGTTATTAATGAGAAGAATAATCCAGTCGTT
Organism: Sugiyamaella pinicola; assembly: GCA_030565085.1. NCBI lineage: Eukaryota > Fungi > Ascomycota > Dipodascomycetes > Dipodascales > Trichomonascaceae > Sugiyamaella > Sugiyamaella pinicola. The sequence continues at coordinate 64,972 of JAJMAW010000058.1, read as the reverse complement.
CGGTTGGAATTTAACGAATGATCTAGTGGTATCAGCTGGATCAACGAGGAAGTTGATCATCATATCAATCAAATCCTGAGGGTCCGGAATAGGAGTCAATTGCTTGAGTCCTTTTTCGTTATGAATGCCCATTCCAAGTACACATGAGTCAATAGGGATCTCTTCATGACTGGATCTACCTGGGACATGACAATGGTCCAGCGAAGAGCCAGAAGTGACAGTATTCGCATTCATACTAAAGCCCAATGCCATACAGTCATCAAACGACTTACCAGCTTCTGAGTAGGCACCTAGAACTTTTAAGACTAGGACATTGCCTGCCAGACCTCGTCGACCTACGGTATCGATTGAAGCAGAACCCTTGGGCAGGGTAGCGTCATCAGTAATAGGTAGCAAGGCAATTTTCGTACCCGGAGAGATTAAAGATAGTGCCTTTGCCTTTTCACATGCCAGACCGAAATGAAGTTTATCCCCAGTATAATTGGTAATAACCAAAATGATGCCTTTATCAGAAGGAGACGCTTTAATAGCGCTAAGTATCTGCTTAGCACTGGGACTAGCGAATATGTCACCATTCACAGCAGCCGTCAGCATTCCATTTCCAACATACGAAGACCAAGCAGGCTCATGACCAGATCCACCACCAGAAATGATTGAAACTTTGTCTTTGGAATGATAAGGATTGTAGATTATTTTCTCTGATGGGATTAACTCGAGGTAAGGATTGCAGGCGACCAAGTTTTCCAATGATTTGAGAACGAGGCCATTGGCATCATTGAAGAAGTGTTTTTTAGACATGATAAATAAGAAATGAATAATTATACTTGATATAATATAAATTTTAGTGGATATATCGCTCGAGGAAGTGGTTATTTATATATTGCGAGATAAAGTGGGGGTATACTCCGTGGGGTAAATAACAGTAGTATAAGCACCGGATCTCTCAATCCGGTATACCGGCCGTAGAATCAAATGAACTTTTGGTGGGCAATTAATAGGTATATACGGGAAAATCATAAACAGAATGTTCCGTATGAGGTCCGGATGTTCAATTGCAGTTGCAGAAAGAATTGGATCTCGACGGATCTAGAAAAACCGGAACATACATTACAGGCAGAAAGAGAATCTAAAAGATAAGGGTTTCACGATAAGGGCTGTAAAATGACATGTAGCCGCCTAAGCGGCAATCGAACGCACGGGCGACTCATACATCTCGAGCTTAAGGGTCAGTCCGTGGCGCTATCTTCTCAACTTGACATACCATCGACTCACGAAGCCAATGATTGAAACTGAGATTGAGATCAATGCCAGCCCTGAAAAGGTCCGCCAGACTTTCCTCGAGTTCGGTACCTACTCTCAATGGTCCAAGTTCTTGGAAAAGGTTACATTTGACAAGCCAGACGCCGAACATTTAGCAGCAGGAGATAAGCTCCAAGTCACGATTAATCCAGGGTCCAAGATGGATATAGCTCCAATTCTTCTTGAAAATAGTGAACAGGAATTCCGCTGGGTCGGCCATTTAGGAATTACTGGTATTTTCGACGGAGAACACCGGTTCCAATTCCTAAAAGCGGGCGACAACAAGACAAGATTTGTTCAATCGGAGTCGTTTGGCGGCGTCCTCAGCTGGCCATTGTTGTGGTTTATTGGTGATTCAACCAGAAAAGGATTTGAGGAATTCAATGAATCCCTAAAGAAGAGAGTCGAGTCGTAGTCGTGCCTGCGTATTGCGTATCTGCTTGTCTCTTATCTCTTATCTGCTTATCTTATCTTATCTTGTTATCTATTTATGTTTCATCTGCGCTTTTCTGCATATAATGCTCGCGGAGCGAGCACAACGGGTCAGGAAAGAGCCCGGTCGCCGGAGACATTGTCTCCTTTCGCTCCGCGAGCGGAGTCGTATCCCGTTACTTGGCTAGCCCGTTTTCTCCGCTAGTCCCGCTTACGCCGTTTCGCCCTCGTAAAGAGCCCCTGCAGATGTCGGACATGCAGGTTAAGGGCGCAGTCCATCTCCACTTCTCCACGTCATTATTTCTCCACGCACGGCTCTACACCTCACATGGTTATTGTGATCCCGCCTATATCCGAGACTCTCGTCTATAACCTATCAAGCTAAGGACAAAGTATATCTGTCAGGTGGACTGGTAGTATAAATAGACCGATGCGTGTCGATTCGGATCCCTGTCGTAATTATTTGATTGTTGTTCAATTTCTCTTTGTTATTACTCCCGTACTGTTGTTTCGAAATACCATAATATATTTATGCAAGGGTTATTTCTGTAGTTACTTCACCATGTTCATACAAAGTATTTCTCAGCACTTCGCCATGTTGTCGTTGATACTCATTCTTGGCCCAATTGTGTCAATTATTGTTTACCGTCTCTTTCTTCATCCTGCCGCCCGGTTTCCTGGTCCATTCATAAATAAACTAACTGGACTGGCAGAACTGAAACATGCCTGGAAGGGCGATAGACATCTCTATCTGTTCAACCTTCATAAGAGGTACGGCCCTGTTGTGCGGTATGCTCCGAACAAACTGTCCTTTGATTCTGCGGAGGCATTGCGAGATATCTACTCTGGCTCAAAACCAAATATCCGCAAATCAGACTTCTATGACGCCTTTCCAGCTCTGAAGGGGTTCCCTTCGACCCATAGTGCTATTATTAAACAGGTCCATAGTCGCAAAAGAAGAGTACTGTCTCATGCATTTTCCAACACTGCAATCCAGTCAATGGAAGAGTATATTTTCACAAATGTAAAGGAGTTCTGTGAATTGCTGGGTGATACAACGAGAGATATTGTCAAGATACCTGGCACTTCATTCCCAGCAAAGAATATTTCCGCTCTGTCTACTTATCTTACGTTTGATGTCATGGGAGAGTTATGCTTTGGTAAGGCATTCGGTATGTTACACCGGCCAGATATCCGCTCCATCTCGCATTTAATTGATTCTGCTGCTCATCGTCATTCTGTCTTTGGCAGCTATAATCTGCTTGAAAAATTGCATCTTGATAAAGTTTTCTTCAGTCATTTGGCACAGCGAAGAGAGGAGTATATGAAATACTCCAAAGCGCAAGCTGCTGAACGAACTTCTCGTGGCGAAAAGGGCAACGACGACAGAAGGGATTTCTTTTATTACCTGTTACATGCTAAAGACCCAGAAACCGGTGAAGGATTTCAAATGAACGAACTGTGGTCCGAATCCAATCTCCTCATTGTTGCCGGCTCAGATACTTCGTCTACGGCTCTGGCAGCCAGCTTGAGATTTCTGGCTCTATACCCGGACGTTCGCAACCATTTGACACAATTGGTTAGACAGAAATATAATTCTGCTGATGAAGTTCGTGCTGATCCAACAACTGGTGCTAGTATCAGTAGCGAGATCCCTTACTTGCGAGCTTGTATTGATGAAGCAATGAGACTGGCACCACCTGTCCCAGGTATTCTGCCCAGATTAATCTTGAGCGATTCTATTATTGGTGGCTACTCTGTGCCTTCTGGTGTAGAAGTAGGCGTTACTTGCTATGCTATGCATCATAATCCTAGATATCACGCCAACCCTGATACTTATCGCCCAGATCGATGGTTTGGCGATTCTCATGAAGTAGACATTGCCCGTTCGGCCTTTGCTCCATTTTCGGTTGGTTCTCGTGGATGTATTGGCAGAGGACTGGCTTATATTGAGCTGGAAATGGCTGTTGCCAGAACTGTGTACATGTACGATTTTGAAACCGTCACAGAAGGGGAATACGGGTCTGGCAAATATGGCATTGGCTATTCCTCGGTAATGGACTTTCCACAGGGAGACGAAATGCTTCGTGACGGCGAAACACAAACTGATTTCAGAATATGGGACCATTTCACGTGTTTCAAGGACGGGCCTTTTGTGAGATTCTATCCAGTAAATGGCGATGAGTAACTCTCAACGTATAGAAAAAAAAAAGTTCAAACCAATAAATATGCAATGCTTCCGGCGGCTGGGCTCTGCCCAGACCCGTAGTTCCGCTACGCGGAGGACTGGGACCGTGAGCAGGAACAAGCAGAGTGAGCTAGCAGCCTGACCCGTCTGCCCGGGAGAAGATTACCTGCTACCAAGATACACTTGACGGAGCTTGGTTAATCGTTCTTTCCGTTCTTGTGAATGCTGTTTCTCGTCTTCCTGGTTGCTGTCTCTTGAAATAGAGCCGCGTCCTGATTCTTTGGATTTGGTTGTATGAACAAGATTGTATATCTCGATCCATTTCAACTTTCCATCTTTATCCTTCTGTAGATAAGGACAGAATAGTTCATGTTCATCGTTTAAATCCACAGAATTATCAGGATTACCAGTGTCTTCGATATTTGACTGACGGATAATGATTCTTCGAAAACATAAATCACATCCTAGGATTTGTGGATTGACACAGTCTCCTTCTGAAAGTCTCTTCCATCCTAATAATGCAACAATTAGACATGTCTTGTCAATATCTTCAATGCCAAGAAAAGGTCCTGGCAAATATTCTTTCTCCTCATTTTCAAACTCATCCAGTTTTGGTCTATAGCTGATTTTACAACCCTTCAAGAAGTCTTTAATTGCAATCAACGAATTGTAACGCTCGGTGATTAGTGGTTTTTGAACCGATACAGCAGGCGACAGTTTATAAATATCGTCATTACACCATCGCTGTCTCCATGGACATGACTCGCTATGTTGAGACATTAGCATAGCTTTGTACTTTTTCTGAAGTATTAAGTAGATGTCTGTGTTGCTACCAAGTTTTAAACTCATCAACTTGTGGCAATATACGCATTGGATTGTATTTATGGATTCACTAGATTCAACACATACCCATCCTTGCTTGGAACATTGAACACTATTTATATCCTTTAGGTCAGAAGGGATGTCCCAATGTTTGTAGGTAAAAGTGGATAGTCGTTTTAGAAAGTGTTCTCGCGACCAAGGGCAATATGATGAGGAAGCAGTAGAGACGGTGGATCTGGACCTAGCAGATAAGCTTCTCTTCCGAAGCATGAAATCATAAGCAAGGGGCATTTTGTCTTTTATTGATTGCGAAGAGGGTGATCTAGGTGGTAACTTTTCCCTCAATTCCTTATCTAATGGAATATCGTTTTTCACTGCATGAAGAAACGAATCTAAAACTTTCTTACTCGGAGACTCTACCGCCAGTGAATCAATCGAGCTCCTATCACCCTTAAGATTCCTTGGTGTAGGTGTAGAGGGGGGTGAAGAAACCATTTCTCATGGGAAGCAAAGAAAAGTGCCAGGTTAATGTAACGCCAAACTAACTACTAACTGATTCGACGACTTCCTTTTGTGAAATATTCGTGAAGTAATAAGCTCAACTGGGCAATATTTTATCTATATAAGAATGGATTTTATAAACGGGGTTTACCGGTATCCGTCCATAAAAAAAAAAAAAAAAAAAAAAAAAAAAAAAAAACGTCCATAAAAACCGATCTCGGAACTAGAAAAGACGAAATACTCGAACCAATTTACTCTTCTAAAAGAAACGAAACTGTTAGCAGGCACCTGATAGTGTTACGATCTATCGATTTGACTTCCCGATCATTACCCTACTTCGCACATGTTATAGCTTAAACTCGCGTCAAACTGATAGATCATCACATACAGATAACGCTTTTTTGTTATCCCGATCTAAAATGGTAATCTCAAACTGATTTTTTTCTTTTAAAGAGTGAGCATAGACGCAAGTTAGGGGGCTATTTGTGTCGACCTGCTGGCCACGGCACTCATATACTTTCCAACGATGTCTCAGAGCGACATTTGCTCGCCTGAATTAATGCACTCCCTGTCGTCCCCCTTCCGCTACGCCTTGACTTGTGACTCTAAAAGCTGATATCAAAATGATACGTGAAAGTTAGCAGCTCTGCGGGGGATTTAGGGGTACTAGTGGTCAATGCTGCCAAGTATCTATACAAACGATGCCTTGGGGGTAGTCTGGCTCGGTTCTCCTGAATCACTGCACCAAATATTGTTCCTATCAGGAGTGTCTCTGCCCAATAAAACCATGAGCTTGAACAACCCCCATGCCCTGTACTGTCAACATGTTCTGAAACAGACTCCTTACTTCGTGTGCAGGAGCGACATCAAACTATCCCAAATGGTTGGCATAATGTAGCTTGGGTAGATAAGCGGCACCGGCTGGCAGGGATCAGGGATGTTATATCAGCAAACTGTTGATTCAGGGGTATACAGAAATATATAAATAGGGGCAATCAGCTCCACCAGGAAACAACTTTTGGATGCCCCTGTTATCATCATGCTTCTTTCTTTGTGTGCAGCTACTCCTAATCAAATCGGCCAAAGCGTTTCCATCATTAATGTGGCTGATGACTTAACCGTAACCTCAGTTAATGCTGACTCTTTCCAATCTTATCTGTATTCTTTGGATGGTTCTGCCATTTGGTGTGTTTTTCGAACTTCTCCTGACTACAATTTCGATGCCTACATTTCGCAGCGAATTTACGACATGTCATGGCCCCATGATCCATATATACCCCCACCACTGTATTTGATGGTTGAAAGTTTTAACTTTATGGCTCGGTTTATGAGTGGGCTGCCTAATGAAGCTCATGCTATTGCTGTTTGCGACCCTGCACAAGCTGGTACCATCATATGTGGTTACCTTATGACTGCCAAGAACTTCACCGCTGACGACGCAATCAAGTTTTTACAGGATTCTAGGGTTTTGAACTTTACTGTATCAAATGGTCAGAAAACCTACCTCCACTACCTTGAAACAATTAAGTCTGATCCCACTTTTGGTAGAACTATGCCTATGTAGACTTCGTAATACAATACATCTAGTGTGAGCGACAAGGCTCTGCCTCCGTCGTCTGGGCTCCGCCCTAGACTGGTGGCTCCGCCTCGCGGAGAGGCTAGTATCGACTTTTGTTATCGTCAGCAGAAAGTTAATATTCACGTCGCTTTAGAACCAGTATGCCCCCACCGTATGTCGTGAATATGTCACGTAATTCCCAACCCCTCGAAGGAAACTTTTTAAAGAATTGTATCACCCATTTATATCTCGGTGTAAGTGCACATCTTACATTCAGTGCTACACGCAACAGTCACGTGACTGATCCAATTTCTACTATGGGAAATGCCAGGGGTAATGCATATTGATCTCACAAACTATTTATTTTCACATCTGTATAAGAGGGTAAAGAGCAGAAACTGTTTCGAGATGGAGACGTAGCACGCTATACAGTTGCTATCTGAAGATAAAAAGTGACAAATGCTTCGAAGTGATACGTCATAGCGCACTAATTAAGGCCAGTCATTATAATAAGTCGTTTGAACTGTACATCGCGCTCCCAAGCAGTTGGTAATGGATCAATTGAATTGATATCCTTACTTGCAGCCAATTCAACCTTATTGACAACCTGTCATATGTCTAGGGGGAGAGAGAGATAGGATCATGCAATATAAATACCGCCAAAGGGAACATGACTATTGCGACTCTGTTTCTAAGCCAAAACCGGTTGTCTACTTTTTCTAATCGTTATCATGCTCTCTTTCTGCGCAGCAGACCCTGATAAAATCGACCGAAAGGTATCAATTGTTAATGTAGGCAACGATCTAGCTGTCACTTCGACTAGTGCTGATTCCTTTCAATCCTATGTCTACTCTTTAGACCCTTCTGCCATTTGGTGTGTCTTTAGATCATCCAATCATTACAAATTTGACGCCTACATCAAGGAACGCATCCATGACATGCACTGGCCAATCGATCCAACGTTACCATCAGGAGTCGAAGTAATGCTTGCAACATTTCAATACCTGGATCGGTTTTTGAAAGGTCTGCCTGACGAAGCCCATGCTATTGTTCTCTGCTCCAGTCTTCAACTTGCCACCATTTTATGCGCTTACCTTGTCTATAGTAAGAACTTCACTGTTGATGATGCCATGAAATTTGTTAAGGAATCGAATGCTCTAAAGGATTTTGGACTCAGCAATAACCAAAAGCGATCCATCCAGTACCTTGCACGAATCACTGCTCCTATTGCAAACTCTAAAAACTAATGCTACTTCTTCTTTCTCTCATTTTTTTCTTTCATTCTTCTTTTTCTTTTCTTTCTTCTTTTTATGTAGTGGTGTATTATTTTCATGTTAAGTTAACAACCTAGCCAACGGTCCCACTCCTTCGCGCCGGAGGCAGAGCGCTCTCCACGAAGCAGAGCAACGGGCCGGAAGCAAACCCCATGCGTGCTTGGCGCTCGTTGGGAAACCTTATCAGCCAAAGTTTATACTGTCTCCTACGTCACGATGTACAGGGGTGTACAGGAGTCAGTTTATGAAGAGCCAACGAGAAATGTTACCCCGCACGTTCACGGCCGATCGAGGCCGATTCACACGACATGAATGGTGGTATCGTGGTATCGTGGTCTACAAGTGATTGGTCAGTCTGTTCGGAAAACGCAGAAATTCCGAACTGTCATGGCGGTAGATGAAGCGGTCAGCTTAGTTGGTCTTAGCTATGATCCTATCTCTCTTTTTGATCTCTCTCCCTGTCGCTCATGATCGCACTTTCTCGCTTGTTTAGGAACATGGCAGTACCCATGATCTGAAACCTTAACAAGTGGAGCCATTGTTTGATGTACTTTAAAACTCGTTATGCTAAAAATAGATTGCAATATTACTGATATGGTTCTGTTACTACCCACCACTTTATTTTGTAGAAGCTAGCACTATATATAGATACTGCTACTTCTGCTACTGTTACCCGGCGCACGGCGCTGACTTCTGTCACCTGCTCTATAAGATTTCTCTACTGTCGACCATGTTGATGCTACTGCGATTGCCTCCCCTATTGTACTAACAGACTACTAATATATGACCAGTTACAATGTAACATTGGAAAGGGATCGGAAATGCAGGCAACAGCCGAGTCTGCAGGGGGAGGTGCCGTACGGAAAGCCGCCAAGGAAAAGAACTACGACCAACATCAGCCTTGGCTTATACCAGATTCCCGTTCCCGTACTATCCCTCCGTTAGTTTCACCTAAATATAGCTAATTTGGCTTTTTAATTGTTGGGCTCCCTGGCTAATTGACCGGAATGGGATATCCTCATTTTACCTACCCTGCATACACGCATGTAGGTTAGAAATATCAACATCATCACTACTACACCGCGGGGTTACAAAGAATATAAATAACGATCATTGTCCGCTGTTTTTTTGTTTGTTTGTTTTTCATCCATCATCTTTCGTTTTAAATTTAAGAAATACCACAATCGTTTTAACCAAAATGAAGTTTAGTTTATTCACCGCTGCTGCTACTGCTGCTCTTGCTTCCATCGTTACTGGTGCTAATGCCGTTCGGTTACTCGCCAAATCGTCGGATCCCAACGTCGACGGAGCTGGCTTTTCTTCAATCCATGAGGGTGCTGCTGTAAACTACGCTACCTTGGGCCAAGGTTCGCCTGGTATTGAACTTACTTTCAATGCCACTGGAGGCTACTTTGTCTATGCTCTTACTGATGATATCAATATTCTCCTTAACAACATTGGTGGTATTATTGAGTTGTATCCTGCTCTGCCATATGACAAGTTCGCCATTGGTTCCGACGGTGCTCTTACTCTCAATGGCTCTTCCGATGGATTCTGGGCTTGTCAGAACATCAACGACCCTTACCGATATCAAAAGATCTACTTTGTCTTGTATTCTGCCGATAAGCCTACTGTAGGCGACAATTGTGCTGCCATTACTTTGGTTTCTGCTGATCAGTCTTCTAATTCTACTGCCCCTACTACCACCTCCGCTCCTGTTTCTGCATCCGGTACTGCTGCTACTGCCGTCGTATCTACTGAGGAAGTTACTGTCACCGACTGCTCTGCTGCTGTTACCAATTGTCCTGCCCACAGTACTGCCGCTGTCCCTCCCCCAAGTGAAGCTGTTCCTACCGAATCTGCCCCCACTGTTGAACAAAGCAATGGATCTGGTTTGGTGACCGTCTCTTCACTGTTATTACTTGCATCCATTTCTGCTTTGTTCTTTTAAGCCGTTGTACATCTGTATACTTGATCTTCTTTATTATTAATTGCTATTATTTATCTTTTTGCTTCCTCAGAAGGCCGGGCTCTACCTCCGGCGGCTGGGCTCCGCCCACACCCGTAGCTCCGCTTCGCGGAGTGGCTAGGAGCACATGGAAAATGATCCAAGCGAGCTAAGGGTCAGGTTGGAACTCGTCAGTCTGAGGCAGAGTCCCCGGATACATATATAGATGATGAATTGACGCCTCTGCCCTAGAGATTTAAAAAAATAACACAATTAAAAAATACTAACGTGTCCCATTAGATTCGGGCTTTTCGGCGTTTAAACTGCTGTTATTATTGGCGGATTGTATATTGAGGCCAGCACTTGTTCAGGCATTGTCGGATTCCAACTTTATTGTAGTATACCAGTTCTCTCTCGGAACAATACCTATGATAAGCTCTCGTTGAGTGAGAAACCACCAAGGGTAACAGTTCTGGGAACTTAAGTGATGGTCTTTGCAAAGTGGTAGATGATGTATTTGCTCCTAGCCACTCCGCAGAGCCTCCGCCGGATGCTTACTCATTCTGCTCAGATCCGTAGCTCGCTCTACATTTGCTGTACGCTCCTACCACTCCGCAGAGCAGAGCTACGAGATAAAGCAATACAAAGGAAGACGAATTCAGCATGTGTCAGATGAGGGCTTGCAATAAAAAGGTTTAAAGCGATGACAATACTAAATAAAAATGCTGACTTCATCCCACGAGTCCGTGCAGAGCCTGCCAGAGATGCGTCCACCTCTATATCAGTGGCAATTACGTGTTTGGGCAGTATGAGGTAGGCTTAATTTACTATTGACAGTACGAGTGATCGTATGATCTGCGTGTTTTGCTTCCTAATTAAGCGGCTCACGTGACCTGTGCTTGTACTTCATAAGCAGGTACCATATAATTCTTTCAGCTACGGCCATATCCAGAGTAAAATAAGATTTCCCGTCCGATCAATCATATTCAAGCCTCTGAGAGCCTTGATCAGTAATGCCGTGGGAGACCAGGCGTGAACAGAAGGTGCTGTAGTTCCTAAATTTTTCCTGCGCAGTTTAGTAGTATGGGTTGGGTTTGGTTTGTATCTCAGTCGTTTTCAATGGCCAGGAGATAAAGGTGATTCTAGTGATAGGGATTATACTGGCGGGTATTTGGTATTTAGACAGTCCCAGTATAGCTACCAAACCTTTCTGTTTGTTAATTCTGTTGGAACAGCTTTGACATTTATATAAGATGCATTTATACGGATCGTATAGGGTGTATGTGGAGCATCCTTGACAATGAACGATAAGTAAATAGCGTCTTTGCGCTGTAGCTTTACCATCCTACAAAGAATAACTCGTCTGATGATACATCAGAACTACTTTATTCCATGTCTCCCAGATATGAAGATACTCGACAGGTACTCAGACCTCTCATATACTCAAACATTGAGATAGAAACCCCAACCCACGAAATTCCCTACCCTGACACCTTGGAGCTGAAAATTTCAACATTTGGTGAAGACATACTCATTCATTCACTGGGACTGTAACCACATACAAATGTCGTCACGACTACTAAACCAGACGGCCAGGCCGGTAATTAACGGTCGAATGGCCACTACAGTCATCAGACCATCTACCCACATCACCCAGTCACGAACTGTCTATGTCCCACCAGGAGGAAAATCAGTGCTACCTAAGAGAGCTCTTCGTAAACTTTTACCCGGTAAAATGAGACCTCATATTTATTATAAATTCGATTGCTTAGTGGAAATGTCAGATGGGTCGACTATTACTCGAAGATCGCAGTTTCCAAAGGTCGAATGGCGATATATCGCAGATCAAAAGAACAATGCGGCCTGGAACCCATCTAAGGCCAATATCAAGGCAGTCGAAGCAGATGCTACCGGTAGACTTGCTAAATTCAAGAAGAAGTTTGGCGATTTCGATTCGCTAACGAGCGGTGGTAGTAGTAATGATGCCACCACTGACAACAAAGATCCATCCGACACTAGCGATGCTAGTGCACCAACCACAACCACAACTACTACAGGCCAAAGTGACTCTCCCACAGACGATTTCCTCGATCTTTTATCAGAAAATGCCGTCCCTGTCCAACCTGGTGGCCGCCTGTCCTCAACTATCAAGAAGACGAAAAAGAAGAAATAAACTCCTCGTCCTCGCCAACTAGCATAATCTCTCAATGTACATATTCATTCTCTTTGCGAATCCCCTGGTCTGCCTCCGGCGGCTGGGCTCCGGCCCAGACCCGTAGCTCGAGCTTCGCTCGAGTGCTATGTGCTTCGCTCACTGAGGAAAGAAATCAGCGCCGCATACATAGCGGCATAAGAAGATAATATAGAATATACTGGCAGAGTTCACCATCACCACTTCACTTCTATTCTACTCTATCTTAATCACACAACCCAAATCCAAATGGGGAGTATCCTTTTGCCCCACCTAAGAACTGGGTGGCATGTTGACCAGGCCATCTTATCTGAAGAGGATCGTCTCGTAGTTATCCGGTTTGGCCGTGATCATGATCCTGACTGTATGCGAATGGATGAAATTCTCTACGGAGTGGCAGACAAAGTACGCAACTTTGCTGCAATCTATGTCTGTGATATCGACGAAGTTCCGGCGTTCAACCAGATCTATGAACTATATGACCCCGTTACCATCATGTTTTTCTTTCGCAACAAGCATATGCTCTGTGATTTCGGGACCGGCAACAACAACAAACTCAATTTTGTTCTTGAAAATAAGCAGGAAATGATTGATATTATCGAAGCTATATTCCGCGGTGCTCGTAAGGGTAAAGGTTTAGTAATGAGTCCAATTGACTACTCAACAAAGCACAAGTTTTAAACAGTGGTTGCACCTGTGTGCATGGCGTATTTCGTCAGTAACCATGGTGCTAACAACGAGAAGGCAGTGCGCCGCTCTTTATTAAAACAAATATCCTTTTTCCAACAACATGCGAAATCTTATCCACCTAACGGATCATCTATTCTGACTACTTTCTATACGACATAGATGAATGTGGAAATTCATTCGTTCAGTACATGAATGGAACAAACTGTATATACTTTACTCCCATTACTGTACTATTTATTATGTGATGTGATTAGTATACTCTATAATGCTAATACTACCACCAATAGACTCCATTGTACTACTTACTGTACATGGTCTACTATAGCAATCCAGCAGAATCTACACCAGCGTACCGAGCTTTAGACCCATATCACACACTACTACACACTACTACTACATTACCAAACTATACTGTTACATAGTTACTGTTACTGTTACTGTTACTGCTACTGCTACTGTTACATTATGTGTATGTGCTCTTACGTCTACTATACAGGCATTTAGCCGGTTAAACTTTCCTCGTTTATACCTTGTCGGTACTATTTATATCGAACACTTAGTGAGACGACCCAGTCTAAAGTTAAAATAAGAGTCAAAAATAAAAACCTTATTTTACTCAGGCCCATGAGAATGTTCACCATATTTCAGTGCGTCGCCGTTTTTCAGGGGTAGTAAATTACCCAATTCGACATTAAGAGATATAAGATATATGGTCAAGGGTTAGTGTAGCCGTAGTAGTAGTAGTAGTAGTAGTAGTAGTAGCTAGCCGGCTATCCCAGATGTCAATTCTCCGCCTTCGTTTATCCGTTAACGGAAGCAGTAGACATCGGGAAAAAAGGAGGCCGACCCGACCCTTGCTCGTGACGAGACAGCCGCAAACAACCGAGCTATATAGCCCAGCCAGAGTTTATTAACGAGTGGTAATCTAACCGAGGCCAATTGGTGTCCGACATTTTCCGGCTGGGCTCAGTTCTCAGTTCCCAGCCGACAAGCATCCAAGCCCGAGCACCCAAGCCTGAGCACCGAGCCCGAGCGCAGCGAGCTACGGGTCTGGGCAGAGCCCAGCTGCCGGAGGCAGACCCCCCAGCCGGAGGCCAGCCCGTCGTTTAAGCCCATGAGAGGAGAGGCAGGCTGGCGGCCGCTTAATAATGGGGGTACCGAATGGCGTGTTCTCCCAGCAGCCGCGTATTAACCGCTCGTCGGGTGCCGGTGAGTGGGGGCCTTTTTGTATTTTGGCTGCGGTGTGGAGAAGAACGCTCAACGGTACGGCATTCACATAGATAGGCAGTCAGTCAGAGTAGTAGTAGTAGCCGGGTATATAAATTAGGAAGGACATCCGGGATGCGATTGTTTCGTATATTTTTTCCTTTTGGCGTGATTGAATTATAGATTAACGAAGAGACGGAGAGACGAGTAGACGAGTAGACGAGTAGACGAACGACGACAGACGACAGACGAACCGACGAACAACGAACAACGAACAACGAATAGCGAATAACGAATAGCGAGTAACGGACGACTTTTATTCTTGATTCTATTTTATTTTATTTAGTGATTTCACTCTATTGGCAATTATGACGACTTTCCATGTAGACACGGCTCCTGCCGATGCTCTATTCAATCTAATGGCCAGATTCAAGGCAGATACCTTTGAGAAGAAGGTGGATCTGGGTGTTGGTGCGTACCGTGATAACAATGCTAAACCTGTGGTGTTGCCATCGATTAAGAAGGCCGAGTATTTGCTTATCGAAGACCCGTCTGCAAACCACGAGTATTTGCCAATTGCTGGCAATGCTGCGTTTATCTCGTCGGCGGCGAAACTGGTCTTCGGCGGTTCGAAAGATGCTTCTGAAATCGCCTCTGTACAGACTTTATCTGGCACCGGTGCTAATCATTTGGGTGCTGTATTCCTTCATAAATATCCTCCAAAGGGCAACACCACTGGTACTATATATATTCCTGATCCCACCTGGGCGAACCACAATAATATTTATAATCATGCAGGGCTCAAGATCAAAAAGTACCCTTACTTCAAGACTGCCACTAAAGGACTAGATTTCGACGGGCTGGTGTCCACCTTGTCTAATGCCAACAAGGGTGACATTGTTCTCTTACATGCGTGTGCCCACAATCCTACTGGTGTAGATCCTAGTCGTGATCAGTGGAAGAAGATTGCAGAGGTTGTACAAGCACGCGAATTGTTTCCATTTTTCGATTCTGCTTACCAAGGGTTTGCGTCTGGCGATTTAGATAACGATGCGTGGGCCATTCGCTACTTTGCCGAGCAGAAGATCGATCTACTTGTCTGTCAATCGTTTTCCAAGAACATGGGTCTTTATGGCGAGAGAGCCGGTGCTTTACATGTGGTAGTCAATGACGCTGCTTCGAAAAAGGCCATTGTATCTCAATTAGAACTTGTCGAGCGGTCCGAGATCTCGAACCCTCCCGCCTACGGCTCACGTATTGTAGCTCGCATTCTCAACGACCCTACTTTGTACACCGAGTGGGTCAAAGACCTCAAAGACATGTCGTACCGTATCATCGACATGCGAAAGGCGCTCCGCGAAAAGCTTATTGCCGCTGGCACCCCTGGTAACTGGGACCATATCGTCAACCAGATCGGCATGTTCTCCTACACCGGTCTGTCACCCGCCCATGTCGACCGTCTAGTCAACGAGTTCCATATCTACCTTGTATCCAACGGCCGTATCTCCATGGCCGGTCTCAACACCAACAACATCGACTACGTAGCCAAGTCCATTGACACCGTCGTCAAGGACTCTCTCAAGGCCGCTAGCAACCTCTAAATCAATAGACACACTCATTACTTTCCCCTGATCTGCCTCCGGCGGCCGGGCTCTGCCCGGACCCGTTGCTCCGCTTCGCGGAGGATATGAGACGTGTTCAGTAAACTGAGTGCCGGCACTCGCAGCCCTCCGCGAAGCGGAGCAACGGGTCTGGGCGGAGCCCAGCCGCCGGAGGCAGCACCCAGTGCCAACGCTCACAGCCCTCCGCGAAGCGGAGCAACGGGTCCGGGCAGAGCCCGGCCGCCGGAGGCAGAGCACGACACAGACCGTGGTACATTAATATTATTCATTATAGGTTAAAAAGAATTGAGAATCATCGAATCGTGAAAGATGGGAAAGTTCGGCGAGACCTACTGTCGATGCGCCATAAACCGATGCCACTGCCGGTGCCTACAGCGATGGTGCCACCGTCAAATGAGGTCCATGAGATGCCGGAAAGACCATACTCGGACTGCTGGGCCGTGAGACGGGAATACTGTGAATGCTGGTGCTGGCTCACAACGTCTTGGTATGACTGAATGGTCGGGGACGCCAGAGCTGGATGGGCAGACGACGATCTGCGACGTTGGGTGCGCTCAGGAACATAGACATTTGGGATTGTTGGAATGGGAGGAGTTCCATAACTACCGGTTAATTGAGATGATGACGATCCTGTTAACATGCCCATTCGAACATTAGAGCTAAACGACGGCTCGTCTTCTTCTTCTTCTTGTTCGTCTTCGACTATGGCGTCGACTGCTGGATCTTCGTCAAATGAGTCCTGACCCTGCTCCATTTCATTTGTTGTCACCATCTCAGTATAGTTTGAGCATGAGAAGTTGGATGGCACGGTGAGAACTTGGCGGTTTTCAAAGTCTCGTAGATCAATGATATGCACTCGTTCCATCTGCTCGCTTAGAAACATTAGATCTTCTGGGCCGTTCGAGAACTTCAGGCATCGGAACGCACCCATGAGCTCATTGGGGCGAGCAGACTTGATTTTTGTGAGGGGTGTTTTCAGGTTCCTTATATCGTACAAGCGGGCCATTCCGTCTTGGAAGGCGGCACCGAACATCATTCCCGACGAGTGAAACGCAACCGAGAAACCCAAATCCGAGCCGGAATCAATCGACTTGCTGACCTGCCATCCTCGCTGCTGAGGATTGATGACTGTCAGTAACGAAGTATCGCCACATGCTACCACTGTTTTTTTATCGGGCGATATCGCAGCATGGTTCAACGGTGCTGAGAGCTGGAGTGATTCAGTGACATCCCACCGAGGCCCTTCAATGTCCAAGAAATATAAGGACCGGTCGTTGTTGCAAACCAATGCTCGCAATGCAGAAGTGGTTTCTTCGTTATAAAGAACCACTGAGTTATTTATACAGTCTCCCAGTTTATGAGTCAGTTTTTCACCCGTCGTACGGTTCTGGATAGAAAAAAAGCCCTCTTGGCTCCTGGCAGGAGGCGTTGGGTCCGCCACTCCGCCAGCCGCTATAACGCCCTCGCTCGACTGAATACATCTCGGTTCGAAGTCGAACTCAGCAACGACCGTGTCCTTCCCGGAGTTCAGATCCAGACTTCGAACCAATCGGTCGCATGGATACAGAATCTCATGATTTGCCTTTGGATTCACGCAAAGCAAGTCTCGCAGCTGCCAGTGTCTACCATCTGTTAGCATATGGACCGTGGTGTGTGGCTGGTCTGCCTCCGGCGGCTGGGCTCTGCCCAGACCCGTTGTGCTCGCTTCGCGAGCAACATGATGGAGACGGGCGCAACGCTAGCTCGCGAAGCGAGCACAACGGGTCTGGGCAGAGCCCAGCCGCCGGAGGCAGATCCGGGGACGGGGACGGGGACAGTGGACTTACTTGATGGTGATGTGAGCAGGATAATGTCGGCATCGTTTCCCGATCAGCGGCCGTAGAGGTCGGACCCCGCTTCCACCACTCATTGAGAAGAGACTGTGAGCTTAGTTAGTATGATGACAGCAGAGCGTATGTGGTATATACACTTACGATGGCTCGTGACTATCAATGGTCATGGCGGTAGGTTCCTTGATGGTGATTTATCAGTAGAAATACATGGACAAGACACACGTAAGACAATAATGGGCTGTGTCGTCGAAGAGAAAGTACTACTCGGAATAGTCAGATCAATAAATTTACTTTGACACTCGAATCGGTCGCACTGAAACAACTGAACTTTTGTTAGTGATATTCACAAGGTTAATGACAGTCCTTCTAGAAAATCAACTTCTACAGGATCAACATCAACAGCAACATGCAGCCTCCTCAGTCCTAATTATATAGGACTGCCGATGCTGATGAACACAACCACAAGCACAACACTGCTTTCACTACCACTGTATTGCCAGTATCAACACCAGCACCAGCACCAGCACAGTATCAGCACCAGCACCAGCACCATCACCAGCACCAGCATCAGCACCAGCATCAGCACCACTGTACCACTGTACCACTACCACCCTACACCACTTACTATTATTCTCAAACAAAGATCACAGATCAAGATCCAAAATAAAAACAACGCACACTGAAATGGTTACGAGAGTGGAAACAAACAGTGAATGAAATCACTTTATACTAAGGAAATCGCCTACTAACGTTTATTAACCCTCTCGCTCAGACCTCTCTCACTGATAGTGGGATAGGGATATTCACTTGTTAGTCTTTGCTTGCCAGATGTACGAGTAAATTGGCTCAGCTGACTTTCAGTCGTAGTCGTTTAGCGGTTAGCAGTAATCTTAGTAAGGTGATAAAATAGAGCAGAGGCCTTCGTTTGTCCCAGCCAGCAGCCAGCAGCCGGGCCTGCACTCCGCACTGTACTTTTTGCGCATCAAAGCACCCCAGACCCAGCCCAGCCCAGCGCCAGGCCACGCGAGCTTGCTCGATAGCAGCGAGGCTTGCACCGCAACGCTGGCGCTGGCCTGGGAGGAACGGGACTCTGCCTCCGGCGGCTGGGCTCTGCCCAGACCCGTAGCTCCGCTTCGCGGAGGACGAGGGCCTTCGGCAGGACTTCTCCCGCTACCGCTCCCGCTACCGCTACCGCTAGCTACGGAGCTTGGAGCAGTACCCATAGCTCGAGGCTGAGCCCAGCCAGCTGCCAACTGCCAACAGAAGGCTGTGTCGAAACTCCCAGCCCTCCGCGAAGCGGAGCCACGGGTCTGGGCAGAGCCCAGCCGCCGGAGGCAGAGTCCGGGGTACGCACTCCGCGGCCGGGGTCGTAGCTCAGCTTCTTCGCGAAGAGTTGAGTGGTCGTAGACCAACGCAATGGCTCGAAGACTCGGTTGGCTTCACCGTTCGCTTGCTCGCGAAGCGAGCACAACGGGTCCGGGCAGAGCCTGGCCGCCGGAGGCAGGTCTGCGATGGTATCAGTGTTTCAGGGGTACGTATGCAGGTTCAGTACCTGCCCTGCATAAGGAGGGAATCTATCTCCGGCGGCTGGGCTCAGCTACGACTCGTAGATGCTCATTTCGCTTCGCTCGAATGCTGTCACCGGAGGTAGAGGCCCGGTCTTAGGTGCTTCCCGCGGTTATCCCGTGGGCGATATGCGATGCGTCGCGCCTGGTGGACGGGCCGGTTAGGATCCACTGTCTATCCAAGTTGGCATATCCAGGGGTAGGAGTTGCAGTTGCCTAGTAGACGAGGGAAGCTTGAGAAAATCTGGTTGGGTACCTAGCACAGTATGTTCAATGAAATGTCTGAATGTCTCGAAGATTGTCATTGGTGTGAGACATTGTCAGGTCGGCTGTGGGTAATGGCATCTGGGCTGACACGGATGCGACAAGCGACAAGCGAGAAGCGACACTCGCAGCCCTCCGCGAAGCGGAGCTACGGGTCTGGGCAGAGCCCAGCCGCCGGAGGCAGAGCCCGCCAGCCGAAGGCTACAGATGGAGAAGTACTCAGCAGGACGGAAATGAAATTGAATTGTCATGGTAGGACGTGGTGGTACAGCACTGCAACTCAAGCAATCGGGTATATGCCATGCCAAGAAATGTCGACAGCCACAACAGGACCGTGATCCTCTATCAGATCTTTTATCAGATCCATGGTACCGGACGGACATACCGCAGAAACAACAAACCGTTCGTACGACCAATAATGTGTCAAAATTTGTTGAGCGATCATCGGGGGGCTATGATGTTATCACAATATGGCATTGTGGTAACGATTGGCGTTACAAAACAATAGATGAACGAGATGGTCTTCTCGATAGGAGCGAGAGACATGAAAGACTACCATCGATCGTGTTTTCAATAACCTTACTTTTACTGTTGCTAGTATGGCCATGTTTGATTGACAGGAACATTCAGGAACATTCAGGAACATTCGCAGGAACAAACGCTCCTCTAAGGTTGTCAATCGGTTAATCGGGCGGGCGGTTCGTGTAAATATGAGGTAATGCGGAAAAGAAAAGAAAGACGGAGTTAAAACTAACTGAAATAGGGGTTGAGAAGGATATACACGCAAGTTCACGAGTTTGTATACTGAGAAACGAAAAGGAGCGCGTCTACGTGTATTGACTCTAGCGTTTATCGTATTTTACGATTCTTCGTATAAACCTGTTAACAGCACTCGGAAACGGCGGCGAAACGGTAGCGAACCAGCGAAAAGGCAGCGACAACAGCCATGGCCATGACCACAGTCACGGCAACATCATCTCTGTACGGTAAAGTGTACAGATTAGTAAATTCGCGCCGTTGGAGATCAGCAAATTTCACCTGGATGAGGAAACTTTAACACCTCAATAGGAAAGATTCAGGTCTTGACGTTTACTGGCCCTGGACCTAGGTAGTTAGACCAGCCCCTGAAAATTACTACCCGAGCGAAATGTAGAAGGTTAAAATTGTGCATGAGGGTGGAAGGAAGGAGAGACTGAAGGATATGGGGGTAACAGTTAAGAGGTAAGGGGCAGAGAAGGGGTAGGAGGTCAATGCTGAGGTGGTAGAGGTGATGAAGGTGATGGCAGAAGACGGTGCGCCCAGGCCAAGCACCAAGCACGAGCGAAGCGAGCAACGGGTCTGGGCAGAGCCCAGCCGCCGGAGGCATCCCAGGGGACCCAGAGGGCAGATATCCGGTTAATAGCCAGCCAATTTGACAGGTAAAAAAGAAAGTGTTGACCGGAGATATGGGAAGGAAAAAGTGTTGGTGGTAGGTGACAGAAATGATTGGGAGTCACTGATAAGCCGAGAGATTGTAGCATGGCGTAGCGTAGCGTAGCATAGCATAGCTATCTTCTTGAATGAAGATGATGATGGCATATCATCAGATGAGATAGCCAGGCGGAAAATAGCTCCGACTGTCTCAGTTTAGGTCACAATTAGACTCTCTCCACTTTTAAATTATCCGTCTTGGCGGGGTGAGACATTTCGGTGATGGTGGTGGTAGTGGTGGTAGTAGCAGCCGAATCACGCTATATTGGGAGAAATTTAACCCATGGGGTATACATATTGACGATATTAACAGTCTATTTTTGGCCAATGTTGGTGATAGTAGTGCACTCACTGGTAACAGACCACCATATTCAAGAGATCGAGCACAAAAGAGTGATAAACAACAGATGGACGGTCAATCGACAGACCTACACACATACACAGACCGATCAATATATAGACCACGACGAGAGTATATCTATCTGCTTCACTTACCACCGGCATTTACCGCGTCCAGGTGATCTCATTATGAGTTCGTCGCTGGGCACTTTCCTGCGATACCGCTGCAATTGCTCCGTTAACAGGAGAGTAACTGTATATCAAACGTAAAAGCAAGTTCCCGCTCTCCTTGCAGAAACTACAACTTGGTCCGAGCGTTTCACCGTTTTCTCTCAGACAGAAAAAAAAATATGAAAATGCTCTCGATCGACATTGCATATGATTTCAATCTCAATATCGGACTTCTATATAATGTTATCTTCTTCCCGACCTACCAACTGCTACTACTGAACCAGACGGTTTGAGGCTTCGAAATTTTTTTTTTTGGTTTGTTGTTTGTTGGCCACTTAGCTTTAGCTATAGTTTAGTAAAGTGAAAAAGTCAATTGGTGAAGTAAAGAATAACAAACCAATTTAAGGAGGGGTGTAGAAGAGGTCAAACTGTTGTTATATATAATTTGAGGCACAGTTTTTTTTTTTTTTTTTTTTGACTATTTGTAACTTACTTTTTTACTTTTGTTCTGTTCTCATCAAGGCTGGACCTGGATCCTTTTATATCATTCGTTTCAAATTCATTATAATGGCATACCCGTTCCCAGCTGGCCAAACATATACGCCTATTGCAACACCTGCCGCAACTCCACCACCACCACCACCACCTTTGCAAACTCAATTGAACTCGTCTTATCAATCGTTATATCAATCATCTGCTGGCCAAATCACCGACCATTCTCGTTTCTTATACCAGCCGAATATGGCTCCTTCGTTGCAATATGATCCTTACTCCATGCCTCATTTTCAGCCTCATAGTCATAATAATGCAGACATCGGCCTCACCCTGGAAAGAGCTGACTCTACCTCCTCATGGACTTCTTCTGCTGGATACCCTCCAACCCCTGACTCTGCTGCTATTTCTGGCACCGGCTCTACTACTCCTGGAGCTGGAGTTGGTGCTGGCGCTAGCGCTGGAGTTGGGGTTGGTGCTGGAATTGATACTGCCTCATATGATAATGGTAGTAGTAGTAGTGGTGGTGGTGGGCCTGCATTTGGCCCGGGTGTTAATAACAACAATACCACCACTACTGATCCGTCATTCATCACTGTCAATGCTGTTCTACCAGACCCAAAGAATTCTGAGGGCAAATATTATTGCATTCACTGCTCTAAATGCTATGCCCACAGTAAACATCTTCGGAGGCATATGCATAGACACACTGGAGAACGTCCGTACCAATGTGAGTGGTGCCAGAGACGATTCACTCGTGTTGATATTCGGAAACGTCATACAGTCAATTGTAAAGTTAGACTGGGCTTGTTGTCTACTCCTCCGCCAATCTATAAAGAACAAGCTCTCTTACCATTCGCTGTTCAAATGGACCGAGAAGATGCATCGAATACCTTTAACTCTACTCAGACTCCCAGGTCGAGTTTTGATCCGTCACCATTGCACATCGCTCCGCCCATGGCATACCCGGTACCCGTTCACGATGCTCGATGGAACTCACAGCAGCACGAGATGTACCCTAGGACCGCAGCGCTTCACCTACCACTCCAGATGGATCAATCTGAACAACCATCAAACTCCACTGCCTTCCACTCGTACTCGCAGTCTCCCGAAAATACTGGGTCTTCGCTTCTACTGACCTCTCCCCTTTTCGGCGACTACTCCAGTTCTTCCTTCGGTCCTTTTGCACAGGGTCCCACAGGCTTTCACGGGCAGGGATACCCCCAAGGCCAGCAGTACCACCACCCAACACCACCACCCCAACTTCCTTTTACTGCTGCCCCTTTCTTGCCATCCAACGTATTCACACCGCCTATGCAGCCAGTAGATTTAGCCTACAATTACAGCATGGCCCCACCTGCCCCCAGGCAAGGACAATTTGGTTTGGGCATCTACATTAACGATCATGACTTTCAAAATTAGAGCGCTCGTTCGCTATTTATGTCCCCTCTCATCTCATGACCCCTTAACAGTGCTAATTGCACCTTTTTACGACTCTTTTTCGCTATATATAAATGCTACGATTTCTCTCTTCCTCTCCGCGTCCCGATTCTGCCTCCGGCGGCTGGGCTCTGCCCAGACCCGTAGCTCCGCTTCGCGGAGGACGAGGGGTTCCTAACCGAGCGAAGCGAGCAACGGGTCTGGGCGGAGCCCAGCCGCCGGAGGCAGAGCAGGAAAGGGATAGCAAGTGTGTATCTATTAAGCTAATGTTTCTACTGTTTTTGTAGTCTATTTTGAATTTTTTTTTCAAACTAGGAGTTTAGTTTGGCTGAGGATCAATTGGTCTCATGATTTCATCGTAAATTAGTTTTTTGAGTTCTGCAGTGGTCAATTCGTCCTTTTTGCGATCGAAATCAAAGAATTCACTTGAAATGGGCGTGGCATCGGGCTCGTCATCCGGATCGTGATATTGCTCGAGATATGGATGCTTGAGTGCTTCCTCGACGGTGATTCGCTTACTGGGGTTGAAGGAAAGCATCTTGTCAAGCAAGTCGACGGCGAGAAGATTCGCACTAGGGAACAGGGCTCGGAATGGTGTTTTCTTCTTGAATGGTAGAGACCGGATATACTCACGGGCACGGCGCGATTTGATTGCGTAGTAATCCTCCATGGTGGGAGTGCCAAGAACATCAAGAATTAGCATCAATTGATGATGGTAGTCCTTGCCAGGAAATAATGGACGACCACTCAACATCTCGGCCAAGATACACCCTACTGACCACATGTCAATTGCCTTCGTGTACTCTTGGAAAGTAAGCATGATCTCAGGTGCTCGATACCAGCGGGTTGCAACATACTCTGTCATGAAACCGAAATTGTCATCGGTAGATGCAGCGGACCGAGCGAGCCCAAAATCACAAACTTTCAAATCACAATTGGCGTTGAGGAGAAGATTCGATGGTTTTAAATCTCGGTGTAAAACATTGGCCGAATGCATAGCTTTTAAAGCTCGTAATGTCTGATAAATGAAATATTGGCAATGGTCATCTGATAATGTTTGTGAGCCAATGACACGGTACATATCTGTTTCCATTAATTCTTGGATCAGATAGACTTCACGGAAGGGCTCAAATGCAGGTGGTTTCTGAATATCCAAAATTGAAATAATATTTTCATGATTGAAATGGCGAAGAAGCTTGATTTCTCGCAAAGTGCGCAAACAAAACATTGACTTATCAAATGGAACGATTTTCTTGATGGCTACCTTTTGGCCAGACGGTTTATGAATAGCCGAGCAGACAATGCCATATGCACCTTCACCTACTACTTCAAGGATTTGATAATGGTCCGAAACATTGAAGGAGATTTTTCTTGGTTCACCTAAACGAGACATGATCGTAAGAGAGGGTCGAACTGGATTGGATCTGGATCACAGCTATTGGGTGATGCAAAGAAATATGGACTTGTGGATAGGATATGGCAGACAGAGTACGGGAGTGGGTGAGGATGAGAAAGTTGGATGAAGGATGAGGCGGTAAAGTCAAAGAATGAGACCAAATAGTAGACTAAATAATTAGTTCGTCAATGAGGCAGAGAGATGTTGATAACGACTGAATGAGAGACACTACCATTCGCTTTTCGCACTTGTTAAAAGAATTACTTTCTACAGTCTTTCTACAGTATTTCCTTTTTCTTTCTTTTCCTTTTCGAAAAGCTGTTTATAAAACTGTTCAAGGTGTTTCTTTGGTCTGGATGTCTGGAGGTGTGGCCTCAACGCGATTTTAATTACGTTCGTCTCCTTATAAGGCTGATAGATGACGATTTAAGGTGTCAGTGACCATTTAAATACACAAATCTTTAATTATCTAACTTTGCTTGCAAAGACTTTGAAACTATCTGGATGAAAAAAGAGTTAAATCAACTCTGGAATGAGCAAAAGATGGTGGTGGTGGTAGTAGGTAGGTATATAGCCAGCCAGGAGGTGTTAGATAAACGTAGTAGTTGTGGTGGTAATGGTAGAAGTGCTGTGCTGAGAGTTCTTTTAAGCGTGTCTGTCTATATATTATTACTCTTACAAACTGCACATTGGTGGTGTAACCAGCAGTATCATTCCTCCCAAATCTTAAAAAGGGGTTTTTTAAGCTTGAAACTCAGGGGTTAAAATTGACAGATTTAAATTTAGAGGTGCTTCGATAAGGCGGGTAACAAGAGTAGCAGAGCATGTGAATAAGTAAAATGATAAGAAAGAAAAAGAGTTAAGTAAAGTAGTCTGATTGTGATCGTGACTGTGGATGTAGTTGGATTGTTGTGGTCGCTATTGGGAGTGAGAATGAGCGTGTGAGTGAGTGTGAAGCGAAAGATTCAATGTACACTATACTAAGACACTGCTACTTTTACTGCTTCATCCTCTCTAGCGACTGCGACCAGCCAAGACTATCGAAACCCTCGTTTATTTAACCATCTTCACCTACATTGTTTCAGCCACGAACCACGAGCCAGCCAGACAGGGTGCCATCACCAATGCATAGTAAAGTACCCTATATAACACTATGATGATACCCTGATACAGGGAAGAAAGAAATGTGATGTAATAATCATCGTTACGCTTCTGTTCAGTAGAAAACTCAATTACCATACCATCCGGTAGCACCATCACGTTACAACAATTCTGTAGACCCACCAAAGTTACCCCTGCATATTCGAGGTCACAGGAACCCGTGAACCGTCTTTACCACAAACTGAGCATGGTTGCGTACGAGGCACCAGATGATCCGGAGTACGAGCACCAGCGCCAGCACACCTCTGCTCTGGCCTCAAGCCTCTCTCCTTACTAATTATCACCTACTCTATGTGCCATTTGGGAATCAATCAATTATCGACAATACTTAAATGCCGCTGCAGTTACAGAAGCACAGGATATGCTCTGGTATAATCTAGCGCCTGGCCTCCCTGTGGCGATCGGGCAGAGCCCGGTCCAGTAGCTAGTTCGTCGCCCATACGATCCCAGCCCTCCGCGAAGCGGAGCAATAGGTCTGGGCGGAGCCCGAGTCGCCGGAGGCAGACAGAGAAACATGTCCTCATCAACACATGTATTTTTATATACATCAACACCAAATTTTTTTGTCTGAAACTTAAGCAAGAGTGCTCAAGATGTCAGAGTCACCAGCATCAAGAATGGTAAGAACACCGACACGGAAGAGCTTACCACAAGCGGTACCAAGCTCGTTGTTACCACCTTGGAAGTGATGGACAGTGGTCTTGGAGAGCATGGCGTAGTACTCGAGCTCAGACTTTCTGAGTGGGGGAGTGTTACCAGCAATGATAACAAGCTTAGCCTTTCCTTGTCTAAGAGACTTGAGGGTGGACTTGTAACCAAGGGTGTATTTACCACTCTTGATGACAAGGGCAAGCTTGGAGTTGATGTTTTCTTGATTCTTCTTGACTTTAGGGGCCTGACGGGTGGTGTGTTAGTATGATGATAATAGTAATAATAGAAAGGTTTCTGTGCCATTTGGTAAAGATCCAAAATCAGAATAAATCAGAGTAAGAACTGCAAACACATAAAACATATCTTCTATTCTCCCTTTTTCTATTTCTGATATTGCATTCTTTTCCTATCGCATATATGTTTAATACTAACCATCTCTGCGCTTAATTTATAATTTGCACTCCGGTAGGATGATAATTAAAAAATGGGAAATATGAAACGGTGGTTTGAAGAAAGAGAAGAGGAACAAACAGAAAGTGAATATTTTTGATATCACCAGGGTACGCGCGGCTGGCTATACTGTTATGCTATGATACTTTTTTTCACTCTTAGGAAGGGATCAGTTGGGAGTGAAAATGCCCAATACGGAAATAAATGCCAACTGAACAGCAGTCGTCTCACAGCAGCTGTATTTCCTATTATAGTAATTCGGGCATTACGACTCACCACACATTCGACCTGACGAAAGAGAGAGGTAGGCAATTAACGACACACACTCTTATTACCTTCATTGCGACACCACCAAATTATCGACAAAATACGGCCAAAATGAAGATTGAAATCGACGCATTCTCTGGCAACAAGATCTATCCCGGAAGAGTATGTTGAAAATGGGAGGTGGAGAGAGGTGTGAGAAGAGTGGTAGTGGTGTTGGTGGTCAAACGGTAGTAGCATATCGACACAGAGTAGACAGCCAACGGAAGAACCGTAAACGGTTGATGAATAAAATATACGTTTTTCGACAAAGCTTTCCAGCAGGACTGTTCGATGAGACGTTCTCACCATTGCACTATTTTATGTTGTCAGCAAGAGAAAGCTAGCAAGCGGATCTAGTAGCAGACCATTCGTCAATGATATCAGGTCTATAAATGCTTTCATAGTTGTATATGTCATTTCTGCGCGTCTCTTTGCATTACGTTCATATTATTGATAATATACACCACCGCGCCCATCATCTATTAGATTGCTGCACTGTTTGTCTACTTCCTATTAACGAGGCATATCCATATTCACCTTCTCCCACCCCTTAAATAATATTACTTAATTTTTACTAACAAAATTCCTAGGGTAAACTCTTTGTCCGTGGTGATTCCAAGGTCTTCAGATTCGCTACTTCCAAGAGCGAGTCTCTCTTCAAGCAAAGAAAGAACCCCAGAAGAATCTCCTGGACCGTTCTCTACAGAAGACACCACAAGAAGGGTCTTACTGAAGAAGTCTCCAAGAAGAGATCCCGCCGTACCGTCAAGCACCAGCGTGCCATTGTCGGTGCTTCTCTCGATGTTATCAAGGAGAAGAGATCTCTGAGACCCGAAGTCCGTCAAGCCGCCAGATCTCAAGCTATCAAGAACGCCAAGGAAAAGAAGAAGGAGACTGAGTCCAAGAAGAAGGCCGAAAAAGCCAAGGGTGCCAAGCCTCAAGGAAAGGTCTTCTCTAAGCAACAAGCTAAGGGTGCCCCATCTAAGGTCCAAGCTACCTCTCGTTAAAAAAGGATTATATTAATATAAACTCCGTTGTAATGTAACCTTCTAGTGGTGGGCTCTGTCTCCCGCAGCTGTGGGCTCTGCCCAGAAGTGCTGAGTGTGTGAGTTTGTCCGAACTCGTAGCCTGCCTCAGGCACCCCCTGGTTCTCCGCGAAGCGGAGCTATGGGTCTGGGCAGAGCTCAACAGCCAGAGGCGGTTCGCGGTCTCTATGGGTTAGGGTCAGCCGTACAGGTGAAAATGGACCAATGAATGAAAACAATTGAAAATCGATAAAGACATTGACATCTCGTGAAGACGAGTGGATAGAAAGAGAAACGAGAGAGACAATAGAGAAAAGAGGAGAGAATTTTTGTTGAACGCGTTGCGCTATTACTACTGTCGAAATAGAGAAAGAAAATGTCCGGTAAATCTACTGCTGCGTCTGGTAACATTGTGTTACCTCAAGCCGACTATGAGATTATCGATCTCGACCCTCATTTTACAAAGGTTGTGCAATATTTCAGAGGCTCGGATTATTTCAAGATCGCCGCTTTCACTGCTTCTGGTCCTGTTTTTTTGAGTGCCGTTTCTTATATTGAATCATCTGGCAAAGCATTCCATGTGTCTCCAAGATATCTTCGCTTGGCTACTTTCTTGGGTTTCACGGGTGGGTTCCTAAATGCATATGGTCAATCGTCATTAAGATTCCAAGGAGCTGTTGAAAATTCAAGAGAGGTTTCAAAAGATAGATATGAGGTCAAGAGCCGTCTTGCAAAGGGTCTCAATCCTTACAAGGTCGAAGAATCCGATTTACCAGAATGGATCCGCAAAGTGTCTGCCAGAACTTCAATTCATTCCTATAATGCTCTTGCTTTTTTTCCTTGGTTTAATTTAGTTCGTCACGAGTATCACGGTGTTAATCTCGATAAGTATTATGTTACTAGACCTGGTGAAGAATCTTGGGGGTTTGATTTAAAGGTTCCTCAGAAGAGCGAATAAACGACAAATAGGAAAAAATAAATATTGTAATTGCATTTAGAAAATACATAAATAAATAATCAATGGAATGATCCGCTTGTCAAGTGACGATTTTCCCGTTTACTAGACGATAGACGGGTCGCCTAGGGTGGCCATCGCCTTTGTCGAATAGAGGATGATGCTGAAGCCGAGTATCGGGTATGCTAGAAGGTGGTAGGTTGTCTTGCGAAGGCGAGTTAAATGGTGAATTTTGTTCTGACGGCGGTTGCGTGGGCTTTTTTACAGGCATTAACCGCCTTCCTGAGTCTATCCTACCTTTTATTTTATGTGAAATTGGCAATAATTCCGGCGATGAGGTAGCAAATGTGCTTGTTGCTCTTGTAGTTGCGCTCGTACTTGTAGTGGATGTGATTATAGATGTAATTATAGGCGTTCCTCTCGGCCTGGATATTGTCGCACCCTTCCTCGTACTTTTCTGTTTCTTAAAATGATGCTTCTGTCTACTTCTACTTTTTCGTAATAATTTCGTCCCATTGTTCAAATTCTTCGACAATGACCCATCTATTTCCTTTCCCCATGCCACATTCTTGAGCTTGTCCAAGATTTCTCCCATCCACCTGCTACCCATCTCCTCCTCTCGTTCCTTCCTTGTCACCATATCCTCAATGTAACCAATGCCGGTATAGTTCTCAGTGGCTTTAATAAAGTCCTGCCAGTCATCTGGAGGTAATGGAGCAAGTGGCGATCGTGCAGGTCCTCCCATTCTAATTCCAAATTCTGCATTATCATAGAGCCACTTTTGTCCATACAAACCAGTCTTGTCAAACGTATATAACAAAGGAACTCTTTGAATATAACGTCTAGAGTCTGGAAACTCAGACCACCAACTAAGCGGATTATCGGCCATTAGTGGCAGTAGAGGTAATGCATTTTCATCTGTACAAATAATACCATCATCATCGGTCAAGCCTGGACACTCAAATAATCCTCCAACCCAGGTACCGGGTCTATATTCAGATTTGAACATCCCACGCATTGCCGGTAGAGTACCAGGTATAGAATCACTTTTGCTATCCCCATAATTATCATCATCTTGTTCTGTCGGCTCGCTCTCTTCATCCATTGCTAAACCACTGCTGCCATGTTCCATCCCTTCTGGCTGCCCTTCCTCCCATAGTTGAGGCATAAACTCCTTTCGCCTAGCCATGATAAAGCATCTAGGAAGGTTCTCTCGCGCTTTCCTCGTGTAAATATTCAATGCACATATTTTCGTGGCCCATGGAATAGTAGACGATTCTACTATTGGGTAGTAAGCATCATCAAGATCTGGACTGCCCATGGCGCAAAATGATATCCTTGTATGGTAATAACTATAGCCAGTTATTGACTGCGTCTGTATTCGAAATCCCGTGAAATCTTCTTGACTGAATTCACCGACTTTGCAAACCCTATTTTCTAGCGGATATAGTAGAGAATCTAATTGAGCAAACACACAAACGGTGAAACAAGAATTGACTATAATTAGACCAATCACCAATATATACATCATATTTGACTGTGAAAAAAAAGCCCACCCACCATTATTAAATATTCCTGTCAATGTAACAATAGTAATAACATGTAGAACTGCTCCTTCCTCCTATCTTTCTTTCACGGTAATAGCCCCAGTATCTCCACCCTCTCTTTCTGTGCTCATGCCCGTGCCCACACTGGCTCCCCACTCCCTCATGGTAAAATAAACACCATTTCTTAATGGTATATCCTAATCATAATACAAATCATGATCTTAAAGATGCATTGTCGACGCGCATCTCATGCATACAAGATGCAATGCAACCAAGCTTAGATTGGGAGATAAGGAGAATTAATCATGGTAGAACGACTGACTAAGGCAGGCTTGTGATTTTTGCCGTACTGTCGATCTATCTCTTTGATTCAGCGATTTCGTCCCTTTCAACTGAACTTCACCATCTTCACGTTTCACATACCACTCAGTTGCATTATGAAAATCCACCCTATAAATATAGATATCCACATGAAACTACCGGAAAACTACAAGTTTCGGCGCATTCAGCCCGACGATTATGATCGGGGAGTACTAGAAGTGCTGTCTCAACTGACAACTGTCGGGCAAGTGTCTAACGATCAGTTCAACAAATTCGTCGACAATGTCAACACGTTATCGGATCAATACTACACGCTTGTCATAGTCAACGACAAGGACCAAATAGCTGCCATTGGAACTGTATTTATAGAGAAGAAACTGTAAGTTGTGCTTTTGTCATGGCCGGGCTGGGCCAGGTCCCGCTACGTCTAACTTCGTGAGCATACTACTAACGAAAGCCTGCTTTAAAAGAATCCATGAATGCGGCATAGTGGGTCACATTGAAGATATAGCAGTCGGTGCCAACGAGCAAGGCAAGGGATTAGGAGCTGAACTCATAAGCGCCTTGGACACAATCGGTAGGGCCTGCGGGGCATATAAAAACATTCTCAATTGTTCGGACATGACCCGTCCATTCTATGAACGGTGCGGTTACCGCAGCACCGGCCACATGATGGTAAGCTTTCAATATATTTCTGGTGGTTCTCCTTCTTTTTCGCCGTCCACGTCAACGTCCACACGATCCCAGCCACTCCGCGAAGCAGAGCTACGGCTCTGGGCAGAGCCCAGCCGCCGGAGGCAGGCCCCCCTCTCTCTTTCACTACAGCATGCTAACCTCTATCTCTCAGACAAACCGTTTCCTGTGACCTGTCAGCCGACAAAGAAGACACCCCCTTTTTTTGCACCTCGCTATATAGACTTTTCGCCATGTTTACAATAAACCCCCTGCATTCATTCGCATTATCTCTTGACCCACCCAGTCGTTATAGTCTATTCCTATCCAGCGTTATGCTGCGTGCCATTTTCATTTCTTAGCTTTACCCTGTCCAGCCCAGCGAAGCTCAACCCAGCCAGGAAGCCACAGCCGTATGATATTTCTTCTCTCAGTAGGTGCCGCGCGCGCGCCTCACTCCCTGTAGTCGCGTGTTTATTTACAAAGCAATTTGGGCACCGACGTACATACCATAACAACAACTGAATGCGCGCTGCTTTCATCCAGACCTGTTGACCAAAAACAAACGAACAAATTAAAGGGAGTTCCGTTATTCTGGAAATAATTATATTGTCTATAGTGCTGCTACGCTCTTAACGAGAAACAAGCAGAAAAGTTTGTGCGGAGAGATAGGCAGGGATACAGGAAAGAACCGGACGCGCAAGATTAATAAATAGGTGGTTTCATCGTCGTCTTGTGGTTCGGCTGTTTGGATCTCTGGTCAGATAGTGTCAGATCGAAGATTTCACAGGTTTGTAAAGGAGATATTTTCTGCCGTGCTCATAGTGCTATCGTTCGTTTAACTCACCATGGAAGAAGAAGATTTCTCGGCTCTGCCTCTGACAGATAGAGCCGTCCATAAAATATGGAAAGTCCGCTTGGCTGCTTATGAAGAAATGAAGAAACAATTCTCAGCTTCTGCCTCTGAATCAGATCCATGTTTTAAACCTTTTCTAGATAATCCTGCTACGTATAAGAAGATCGTCACTGATTCTAACGTGGTAGCTCAGGAGGCTGGTATTGCATCTCTGGCTGCTTTGCTAGAGTTTGGCGGATCAAATGCCTGTTTACGTACTAGAGGGACTCTGGTAGCTCCATTAGTTGAAAAAGGGCTATCTTCTAGTCGTGCTGGAACCCGCCAGTCATCCATTGATGTCCTATTGTGGTATATTGAGCTGGATACACCAGACCCAATTATTGAAGAGCTGGTACCGTTTCTATCTCATCGATTACCAAAGCTTGTGGCTGCTGTCGTATCTGCTTTGGTGACCGTTTTCAAGCATTTCGGTGCCAAGACAGTATCTCCCAAGCTATTAATGAAGGGGATTCCAAAACTGTTTTCTCATGCCGATAAGAATGTAAGAGCAGAAGCCACTAACCTGGTAGTAGAGCTGTATAAATGGCTCGGTCAGGGAATTTCTCTTATCATTCTGCCAGAATTAAAACCGGTGCAGCAGAAGGAACTGGAAGAGTTGTTTTCTAAATTCGACTCTACTGGAGAAACTCCTCAACAGACGAGGTATATTAAGTCTCAAAAAGAGGCTATGGAAAGGCAACAAGCAAGTGGGATCGGTGGTGCTGGTGTTGGTGCCGGAGGAAAAGATGGATTCGATAATATGACGGATGATAGTGACCCTGTCGACCCTCTGGACCTCGTTGAAGCTGTATCCATTCTGCCAAAAATCCCAGCAAATCTGTCCGAACAAATCACCTCAAGTAAATGGAAGGACCGAAAAGAGGTACTTGAAGAACTACTCACAGTCCTTAAAAGCGCTCCTAAGATAGAAAATGACGATTTCACGGACATTGTTCGATTATTAGCAAAGTGTGTACAAAAGGATGCCAATATCCAGGTGGTAGCGTTGGCAGCCAATTCAGTAGAGACATTAGCCAATGGTCTTCGTCAGTCGTTTTCCAGATACGAATCGACTATTTTGCCACCGTTATTGGAAAGAACAAAAGAGAAGAAAACATCAGTGGCTGATGCACTAGGATCTGCTCTTGATGCTGCTTATAAGTCAACCACCCTTTCCTCAGTTTTAGAAACGACACTCGAACATTTGAAACACAAGACCCCGCAGGTAAAAATTGAAACTGCTAAATTTCTCGTTCGTTGTCTCAAAACAACCCCTATTGCTCCCAGTCAGCCTGAGGTCAAATCAATTATAGAGTCTAGTATAAAGTTGTTAGGCGACACACAGGAACCAGTTAGAAGTGGAGGTGCTGAAGTATTAGGTGTTCTTATGAAGATTGTCGGAGAGCGAGCAATGAACCCGTTTATGGACGGAATCGACGATATAAAAAAGGGTAAAATCAGAGAATTCTTCGAATCCGCAGCAGTTATTGCGAAACCAGCAAAACCTGCGCCCGCGCAGTCGGTAGCAGCAACAGCTCCTTCTCGACAATCCAAACCAGCTGCTCGGCCTATTCAGGGTATGAGAAGTACTCCAGCGAAACCTCCTCCTGCTGCTAGAAGACGACTAGTTAGTCCTGTTAAAGTTCCGCCATTAGGTACTATGACTCCTACTCCTGTTACTAGTACTTCCTCATTTGATGAGCAGCCACCACCATCAATCCCACCTCCTTCCGGCATATCTCGGCCCAGCGGTCTAACAAGCCGTGTTCTTCACTCACGCCAGCCACCAGCAAGACAAGCAGTAAACTCGACTACATCTACGCCTGCGATTCCAGATGCTCGATTAGTTGAACTTGATCAACTTCGTAATGAACGGGCTGAATGGGCTCGTGAACGAGAACAGCTGAAATGGAAATCACAGGAAGATCAAGCTGAAAAAAATCGGTTGATGCAAGAGCTGTCAGAAGCACAAAGAAAAATTGCTGAACATATTGAAAAGCAGACAAACGAAACTCTTAAATCTAAAAGCCTAGAGACACAACTGACAAGAGCACATTCTGATATTGAAACGTATCGGTCGAGAAATAATAAATTAGAAGCCGAATTGGAGCGACTAAAGTCGTTGTTAGCCCGCCAACAGCAGTCGCAACCACAGCCAATATCAAACCCTGCACAGCAATATTCAAACAGCAACAGCAGTGATCCAAGCCTTGGCTCTATGGGCCCCGCAAATACTACACCTGGCAGCAGCGTACTTCGGAGTTTGAGTACCGGCAGGTCGACTGGTGCTCCATCCAATCGCACACGAGGCACATCATCTCCTAAATCGCCCGCCATGACTCTTCAATTCGGCCTAGACACTCGCTCGTCGTCTACCTCGTCCACTAACTCCAATTCATCCTCGCTGCGGACTCATCATGGAGCCAACAGCACTCTGCGGAGGTCTGTTGATTTCAGCAGCCTCGGAGCATCCATGTCTGATGACGACTATTATAAAAACCTTTCGACGTCATTCCAACGCCAACTCAGCACTGGAACAGATAAAGAAAACGGACTTTCTACTTATCGGCATCTCCATCGACCGGTATCTGACATGATGTCAGAAGACGCAGAAATGAGTGACATACCCCCATCGCCGTCAAGAATCCCTACGATTCCCAGCGGCGCTGCATCTAATCTCTCGTCCGCCGCCGCCAGCACCACTACCAGCACCAATGCCGGCCCCGAAAACTGGCGAAGAGCGGCTGCCGTCACCTCCGAACTGCGTGCTAGAATTGAAGCAATGAGACGCGCCCGTGCTGTAGTATAGCTCACCTCTATTATTTTATGTTGTATATGTCCTATCATTCAATCCGCTATCCATTGTCTTCGCGTCCGACAGCTGGGCGCTTCGTCTGGGCTCCGCCGCCCAGACCGGTAGCTCACTCCACTCGTTTGCTGGGGCCGGCGACCGTACCGAAATGTGCATGAGCTCGGGATCTGTAGTGTAGCGCTAAACCGCTAGTTCCATAAACCGTAGCCATGATTCTCAGCTAGTAGATTAGATGAAGGCGGCACAGGTATTACTGCAATATTTACGCTATATGGTCAACTGTCCTTTAGATAGGAGAACTAAATAACTATATACCCTTTGATATAGTCATTATGAGGCTGCTTGAGAGGAGTTAATGGTAGCTAAGATTGAAATCATACTACGAGACCACTTTCTACACAAAATACGTTGAACATCAGCTGTAGCTATGCACCAAACCATTGGTATACGATATGAAAAACAACTAGATCCTGTGGAGTCTTGATTCGCGTACCATTACCAATATGTTCTTAATTAACTGCTAATGAATGTAATAAAATTAGGGCCTCTACGGAAACAACAGAAAGGTATAACAACAATTATACTAAAATAATTAATCCCATTGTAATTACAATGAATAATTTAGAAATTTCCAACAGTCTTGAAGCATTGGAAGTATTCTGTTCCGGGAAACCTGGTGCAGATGTAGCTTTATTGGCAGTAGTACCAGTGGGAGAGGCAATCGACGGTAATACCGGCACTTCGGAAGATCCAAGAGATACAGCAGGCGATCCCGGCGACTCGGGAGTTCCAGGCGAGCCAGGCGAGCCAGAAGACTCTGGCAGAGCAGGAGACACAGCAGGCGAAGGAGGTTCAGGAGAACTTAACGAACCAGGGAATTCCGTTTCAGCAGGAGCGCTGCCTAGTTCAGTTTGACTCGGGTTTGTACCTGGGGTACCTTGAGTACCTGGAGACCCCGAAGACTCTGGAGATTCGGTTTCAATTGGAGGATTTGGAGACCCTGTTTGAGCTGGAACTCCAGGAGGCTCAACTTTACCAGTAGCTGTAGTTCCCAGAGGAGCTGGGATTTCACCGTGTGCCGCTGTAAACACCGGGCACGGGGTAGTTACGACAGCAGTCTCAATAATAGTGCTGAAGAAAGTGGTTCCCTCAAAAGTTGAGCAAGGAACAGAGATGGTAGAAAGTGTGGTTATAGTGGTAAATGAGGTCTCGGCCGGTATAGGTGTTAGTTTATTTTCACAGTTCTCACAAGGAACAGTCTTGGTAACCTCTTCCGTAACAGTACTGTAAAAAATAGTCCCCGCAGAGGTAGAGCAAGGAATGACTAGGGTGGTAAGACTGGTAATAGTACTGAAGGCTGTTTCTACGGGCTCAGGTGTTGACTGCTCGCATTTCTCGCAAGGAATAACCTTTGTAACCTCTTCAGTAATAGTACTGAAGAAAACAGTTCCACCAGAGGTAGAGCAAGGAACAGTAAGCGTAATAAGAGCAGTTTCAGTGCTGAATATTGTGACTGGGAATGTAATTGTAGCACCCGAGCTTGTACCTGAGCTTGTGACTAAACCTGTAGCTGGTCCTGTTGCGTTGCTGGCAGATGCTGCAGTAGATGTTGCGACACAACTTGATGCTTCAACCACTGCGGCAATCGAGATATTCCAAATGGAGTTTGCATTTTTGATTACCGTGTTCAAGCCACCGTCTTTACAGTCTACACCAAATTGCTTAAGAATCTGTCTTCCTGTGGTAGCCAACTGTTGTATATCGGAGATAGTACTGGCAATCAAGTCAACTCCTACTATAGCGTTATGGAATTGATTGAAATAACCAATAGATATAGCAATTTCCTCAACAGCATTTAAAGCTGCTGCAATCACAAATGCAGTGTTGGACGAATCTGCTCTTCTTGCTAGACTACCAGCAACAAATGATGCCAAATCATTAATGAATTTAGTTATATCAGCATCAAGATTATCAAAAGCTGCTTGAACGCCGGGAGGATTGCTTGGAAGTGCTTCTAACGCTACTAAGAGAGTAGAGACGGCAGCAGAGATAGCAGCCAAGTCAGAATTGATGGCATCTGTAGTGATGGGTCCGCTAGGGAGGGCAGAAGTAAGAGTTGTACCAGATATACTAGTTGTAGTAGTATTTGAAGTAGAAGAGCCGGCGGAAATAGAACTGGAACCAGAAATACCAGTGGACCCGCTGGAAGTTAAACTGGAGATTTCGGATGTGGAGGCACTGCTAGAGACAGCACTAGATATTGTGCTCGACGTGATGGTGATAGGAGTCACTAAGCTGGTGGAGAGAGAGCTAGAAGTACCGAAACTGGGCAATATCCTCGAAGAAGTGGAGGAATTAGCAACGATGTTAGATGATAAAGCTCGGCTAGAAGTAATACCGGGTGAAGAGGCAAGAGTACTGGAAGGCGCGCCAGAGCTAGAAAAAATGGTACTAGATTCTACTTCTGAGCTAGGCAAAGTAGTGGACGAGACAACTGAAGGCGAAGAAGAAGGAGAAACAGTAGAAGTCAACGTAATGGAAGAAGGCGTGGACGAAAAAGCACTGGAAGAAGACAAAATAGGAGAGGAAGCAGCTGAACTAGGCACGATACTAAATACGGCACTAGAAGAAGCAGCAGAAGCGGGCGCGGCACTAGAGGAAGAGATCAAATTAGCAACTGAAGAAAAAGCGACTGAGCTCGAGGCACCGAAGGATGCAGCTGTACTAGTTGTAGCACTGGAAGAGGCGCCAGAGCTAGAAAAAATGGTACTAGATTCTACTTCTGAGCTAGACAAAGTAGTGGACGAGACAACTGAAGGCGAAAAAGGAGAAACAGTAGAAGTCAACGTAATGGAAGAAGGCGTGGACGAAAAAGCACTGGAAGAAGACAAAATAGGAGAGGAAGCAGCTGAACTAGGCACGATACTAAATACGGCATTAGAAGAAGCAGCAGAAGTGGACGCAGCACTAGAGGAAGAGATCAAATTAGCAACTGAAGAAAAAGCGACTGAGCTCGAGACACCGAAGGACGTAGTTGCAGCAATAGTGGAAGAAATAGCTGAACTGGAAGCAGCGGAAGAGGAAACAATAGAAGAGGAGCTAAATAAGGAAGAAATGGCAGATGAAGAAGCAAATGAGGAAGTAATACTAGAATAGCTACTGGAAGAGTTATCAGTGATAGTGGGAGTATTGGAAGAGGAAAATAAGGAAGAGAAGGTAGAAGTGGACGAGCTAGGATATAGTGAAGAGGAAATAGTAGACGAGCTAGCAGAAGTACTACTAGTAGAAGAAGAAGAAGTGATAGAAGACGTACTGTAAGAAGAAACGGGAGGAGAAGAAGGGGTGGTAGAAGTCGATGAGGTAGAAGAAGAAGAAGAGACAGAGGTAGGCGCAGGGGAGCTAGAAGAACTCGAGCTCGTAGTAGCAGAAGAAGAAGAAGACGTAGAAGTAGAAGTAGAAATAGTTGTGGATGTAGATGAACTAAAAGAACTAGAAGAAGTGGAGCTTGCAGAACTGGTGGAAGAAGAGGTAGTAGTAGTCGATGTAGAAGTAGGTGATGCAGTAGAAGAGCCACATATGGAATCATCCTGACAGGTATATCCAGCGTGTCCCTCGCTTTTAATGTATGCACATTCACCAGATGGGTTATTTAGTTGTAGCACGCTCAACCCAATATATGGTGTCAAGCCAGTCTCGCTGAAATATTCCCTAAAACAGGCTACAGTATCATTCTGATCTTGGCTTGAAATATAAACACCCTGATTTTGGACATCACTCAATGGTGAAGTACAGACAACGCCCTCTAAACATACAGATTCTATTTCTTCAAGAAGCTGGAAATAAGACGCAAGCTGTGCAGGGGTGTCATCAATGGACCATTCAGAAATAAGTCGCATATAATACTCCCCCTGAGCTTTACAGAACGTACAGTTAGCTGCCAATAACAATAGCCAAAAATAAAGTAGCATTTTTGGACGTAGGAACTATAATGGACACAATGGTAAAATATGGCATCCATTCTGTTTTTAAATGTAAAAAAAATAGAGGCACAGCCTGCTTTGTAGTCATTTCCTATTATTGGCCCTTAGAGCGAGAGACGGTATGATAGCACACCACGTATATGCGTAACACCATTCTAGACTTATGACTTATGTTAAAGTGGCACTTTCTTTCTTCAGATATGAAATTATCTGTTTATTGACGAATCTAACCCATTCATATTCATGTAATTCACCAGTATGTCCACTTGCATATTCTGAGATCGGCTTCCCGTTCATATATGATATCTCGCGTCGTGCTACTAGAATTGTATTCTGAGCGTACAAGAGTTCGTCGATTTCTCAATAATGGGAGAAAAGGAAAAATAAGGCTATGGCAAATAGACCTACCAAGTCAAGTAATAAATCTAGTAAATAGTAAACAATGAACCGAGTTAGTGCGTTGGCAGCGGTCAGATGGATTCATCTGGTTCAAAAAAAACCACAAGCTTATTCTCTGCCAAAACTATGTTAGTAGTCGTTCTGATAGCGAGTTGGGCACATGTTTAACACACAAGGACTCATTTAGTTAGATCCGACAGAATAAGCAAAGCGCTTTTCAGCTTCAGCTATCGTTAGAGAAATGTCGGCTCCATTTTAGCAGCGGCTTCAGACTATACTAGCTAAC
Organism: Sugiyamaella pinicola; assembly: GCA_030565085.1. NCBI lineage: Eukaryota > Fungi > Ascomycota > Dipodascomycetes > Dipodascales > Trichomonascaceae > Sugiyamaella > Sugiyamaella pinicola. Next base: position 24,812 of record JAJMAW010000058.1, on the reverse strand, counting down.
GATAATAAACAGTGCGTTAAATCTGTTTTCTGAGAATAGCCCAATTAACTGCCTAAAAGATTTCTCCGCATCTTTTCCTTGGTTTTGGGCAACAAACATCTCGACAGAGCCGGTACGCATCCATCATGTTATCTAAATTAGCCGCAAGTAGTGCGGCGTGTTTGTATAAATATCTCATATACTCCTTTTTCGTAGTCCAAGTATAGCATCCTTTCATAGTAGAGTAACCTCGTATAGCTAGACATATTTATCTTTTAAGATCTAGGCCCTTGGATCGCTTCCGGGTTTATTTTCTAACAGCATCTGGCAAAATGAGATCCACGGGTCTGGACTCTGCCTCAAGCGATTGAGCCTTACCCATTTCACTGAGATCCAAGAGCCATCTTGCGAAGCGAGATCTACGGGTCTGGGCAGAGGCCAGCCACCGGTGGCTGCCTGGCCGAACCAGCTTCATCACCGGCTAGCCAAGTACTTCTTAGAGGGTTAGGGTCCATCTGCTCCCGAGCATCAGCCGAGAAGTCTCATCGACTCATTTCTGCCCGACTCCACATTCGACGACTCTCTATTTCATCTCGTCTCATCTCATATTAGAAACTAAAATAATGTCATCGAAGCTCCGGATCCTTGTTCCTGTTAAACGGGTCATTGACTCAGCTATCCGCCCGCGTGTGAACAAGGCACAGACGGGAGTGGAGACTCAGGGAGTCAAATTCAGTATAAACCCATTCTGCGACATTGCCCTGGAAGAGGCTATTCGAATCCGCGAAGGCTCTAAAACTCTTGTCGAAAAAATCCATGCGGTGTCTGCTGGCTCAATTAAGTCTCAGGAGACGCTTCGGACTGCTCTTGCTAAAGGTGCAGATGAGTCTACTTTGATTGACGTTGGCGACAAGGATTTAGAGCCGCTGTCGGTTGCTAAACTGTTAGCTAAAGTTGCTGAATCGCAGAACTCGAACCTCGTCATTCTAGGCAAACAGGCCATTGACAACGACTCTAACCAGACAGGTCAATTGCTTGCTGGACTATTGAACTGGCCCCAGGCAACTAATGCTTCCAAGGTCCAAATCGACGAGGCGTCGGGCTTCGTCACTGTTACTCGTGAAGTTGATGGTGGTTCAGAAACAGTCAAGGCCAAATTGCCTCTTATTATCACTACGGACCTTCGTCTCAATGAACCCCGATACGCTTCTCTGCCGAACATCATGAAGGCCAAGAAGAAGCCTCTCAAAATCATCAAGCCCGACGAACTAGGCGTCGATGTCTCGAATCGTTTAGAGATCCTAAAAGTCACAGAGCCTCCTGTCCGTCAAGCTGGTATTATTGTTGGATCCACTGATGAACTTGTTGAACGCTTAAAAGCCGCTGGTGCCGTCTAGATCCACATAATATAGTTATACATCCACCGTACTGCTATTACTACTCCCCTGGTCTGCCTCCGGCAGCCGGGCTGGCTCCTCCCGGACCCGTTGACAAACAAACGACGTGAGTTTCGGATTAGGCCTGGTTGTAAAAATACACCCACCCGTCCCAAATATTGTTCAGTCTCGTTCTTTTAACTTGTTGATTGTTATTGTTATAGCTTAGGAACTTAATATTCCCCGTCTTTATTAGACACAATTCCATGACAATATTCGAGTCTCTACTTCTACTTGAGTTAAGAACTCCAGCGATAGCTCCCATCAATCCATGAAGTGGCTTCGAAAATACCCCTTGATATGATAGTAACCCCTGAGTTATATAGTGGCACCGTTTTACCCCCACATAGTAGCAACCCCCACCCCACTCTGTAAAGCCCATATACACTTTTTGTCAGTTACCTTACCTAGCTACTATCTGTATACAAGTTATCTCAATTCAATATCAAGAAGCACCAGCACCAGTATCAGTACACCTAAAATCTGCTAAACGATCAAACAAATACCTTTTGACACTGCGAGCAGCGCGCTGAGCCCCTTCACAATGCCAATTAAACCGGCCTCTACAGATCCTCTTGCAAAATATATTCTTGGCTTGTATCACGCAGCATTTGTTGAACAGGAAAAATCTCAGGTCAGAAAATTCCCGCTTATAGTCGGAATAAGCGGGCCCCAAGGATCCGGTAAATCCACAGTTGTCAGGGCATTGGCCGAGACTCTGAGAAGCAAAAATCTGAATGTTGTCGATTTTTCATTAGACGATGTATATTTAACCCATGATAAACAGGCTCAACTATCTAGATCCAATCCAGATAACAAATTAGTCAGTCATCGCGGACTGCCTGGAACTCACGATATAGACCTCTGTATTCAAGTATTGGATGACCTGATACATCAGAAAAGCACAACTATTCCAATATACGATAAATCTGCCTTCCATGGTCAAGGGGATAGGTCCGACACGACCTTCCCGGTCAACCCATATTATGATATTGTGTTATTTGAAGGATGGTGTGTTGGGTTTCGTCAATTGCCTGATGACGAAGTTGAGCGAATCTGGAAGTCGTCTGCTGGGCCTCTTGCCAGTCATTCGCTGGATCATGTCAAGCTTGTCAATAATGCATTAGCCCAATATCACCAAATCTGGTCAAGATTCCATGCTCTAATTCAAATTGAAGCTTTTGATATCAATTATGTCTATGACTGGAGGATACAGCAAGAACATGATCTTATCCTTAAAAAGGGATCTGGCATGTCTGATACCCAAGTACGCGCTTTTGTTGATGGATATATGCCCGCCTACGAATTATATTTGGGAACGCTCCAAAAAACCAGATCTCTAGCAATAACCCTCAGCAAAGATCGAAAAATACTTAAATTACAGGAACAAACAAAGCTCTAGTGAACTTCCACATGAACTAACTACCTTATATAACGGACGGTATGCTGAGAATGTTTCAACCGAGGCTGGTAAAATAACGATCTATGCCAAGGCTATTACCGACTCCGAGGCCTTCGAATAATGATCCAAGAGCGAAACTAAAAGTACATCCTCTTCCCTTGCTCGCTTGGGTACCTGCCCCGAGAAATATCACGTGACATAATGTAAATAAAACGAGTAGATACACCCCTTCCTCTTACATGTCCCTTGCTTGGCTCTCGGCGGCTGGACCCGTTTGAGAGTTGGCTCATATGCCCTTGCAAACGAGCGGAGCGAGCTACGGGTCTAGGCAGAACCAACCCAGCCGGAGGCGGGCAGGAGAAGCAAGGCACACATAGTTCAGGGTCGTCTATTCCTATTCTTATAACGGGAGCATCAGTCTGGGGTAAATAGTCTTCCTGCAATAAGCACTTCGTAAGACTCAATTAACCCCAGACGAAAAGACCAGTAGTGGACGACGAGGGGAGATGGCGAAAACAGAGGCAATTCCGACAAAGCCTATACTGGTATGGCTTATCCCATGCTTCGACAGTCAGATTGGACGTGACATTGCTGAGCAGGTACTGAAAGCAGGTGATATAGCAGTTGTACCGGCCGGACCATTAGCTACACGATTTCTCGAGCAGTACCCCGAGACCAGCAGCGCAGTGGACCTCGATCCTAGGTATGTACTTCTATGTTCATGTGAACCAGACGCCAGGGGCGAAGCGCACGCGCCTATGCTGTCTCCGGTGGCTGGGCTCTGGCTCGGCTCTGCCCAGATCCGTTGATCTCGCTACGAGAGATGGCTCATGGATCCCAGGAAACGACCGAAGCGAGACGGGTCCGAGCAGACCCTAGCCGCCAGTGGCAGACTAGGCCGATACACAGACTGACCTCCCGGCCAATAGGAACAAGGGTCTATGTTACAGCGCAGCCGCCGCTGCCATTGAGCGATGGGGCCGAATCGATATTCTGGTGAATTATTCGCCAAGTAAGATCTATGTTGGCGCTCTGGAGGAAATGGAAAACTGGCAATTACAGGATCAATTGGAGGTATCGCTTTACAGCTGTATAAATAATATTCATGCCGTTTTGCCGTCCATGTTGGAACGTAAATCTGGTCATATCATCAATATTGTCGATATAAACGGTATTCTAGCGACTCCAGGCATAGGTCTTATGACTACTGCTATTCGAGCTTTGGAGGGCTATTCCGAGTCCCTTGCATTGACTGTTTTTGAGCAGAATGTGAAAATCACTGTCGTGGAATGCGCTTTGGAAGTATCTGTGGGCACAAACCCACTTGTGTTGCCTAGCCACGAAGAGACCAAAAGTGATGGAGAGGAGAATGTAGAAGAAGCAAACAATGCCGCCGAAGGGAAAAATCACATCAGTCATGAATTCAGCCAAGAGTATTCGGTACCTGCGACCAAACATGAAAATGGAACTCATCAAAAAAAGAAAAAGAACCCTGAACAGCTCTCTGCAAAGTTCTACTCCAAATCAAGTATATGTGGAGAGTCCAAGCTAGCCTTTTCTCGAATCAATGTCTTCCCTAAACAACCTTTTAGAGACGCAGTTCATGCTGTAATGGAGGTTGCGGGAATCCGAAATCCCCCCGGCCGTATAGCGGCTGGTCTTACTCCCAGTTCGCAAATCAGAGAATATCTAAGTGCGATGAGTGATGATCTAGATGATTTTGACCCTGATGCGAAGAATTCTGTGGACTGACAGGGTTTCAGGGGGTAATGCACTATCTTATCTTATCTTATCATTCAGGAAGACTCAACCCTAACCTGAATGAATGTTTATAGATGATAATACTCGGTATCTATTTAATAACTGAGTAGATATATGCCAAGAGTGTAGTGTAAAAAATGTATATAAATTGTGTTTCCCTGTGTTGTTTTCAGGTGTACTTGTTATACATATGTGCTCTACCAGTTATAGAAGTGGAATAAAGTTAACTGTCGCAGAGTTGTTTGTAAAAGTAACTTCCTATTCGGATAGACAAAATTTAAATTGCGATTCAAGTACCGAACTACATCTCTATTCATGTCTTGTTATTTATGACCTCCATCTGCGACACGGACCACCTTGATCTTGCCTGACACAATTCGCTTATCTATGCAGGCAGCTTGTGAGCTCTATGTGCCCTTGCGGCTTTTACACCCTAAATCTCATCTCAGCATTTTTTGATCTTCGGGTACGCATCGTCAAGAACATAGTTTACGGTCAAAGGTTAAAGACAACCAATTTCCCAAGATAACTTTACTTGGTCTGCCTGTCTCGAATGTTATAAAGGTATAGTACGTGCAGGTCACAGTAGCAGAACAAGCCAAAATGTATAATCCAATTAGAGAGAATGGATTAGAGGGTAGTTCTCAGGGCACCTTGGGCCGGTCATTAATAGGTCATATCAGGACTGCGATAGGCACGGAGAGTAGTGTCGAAAAGGACCAGGGCCAGAGAAAACTTCAGAATCCGTTTGATGAAGGAGATGAAGAGAACGGTTTTACGGATGACGACGACGACGAAAATGATGATGACATTCATCACCATTCTTCTACATCGTCCACTGATAGATCCACGTCGAATACCAACACCAGTACTACCACAGCTGACCCAGTCCGTCATCACCCTCGTGATTCCGAATACTTCGATATCGACGACGACGAGGAAGCTCTACTGGATGATTACGAACATCAAACGCTGGCGCCCGACAATACGGGATCATTAGGACACAATGAATTCCTTCTATCGTTGGCAAATCAAAAAGGCAAGAGTAATCTCAAAATGGCATTTATGAACATGGCAAATAGCATTATCGGTGCTGGGATTATCGGCCAACCGTATGCTGTTCGACAAGCTGGCTTGTTGGCAGGTGTTATCCTACTGATATCTCTAACGGTGGTTATTGATTGGACTATTCGTCTTATGGTCACAAATGCCAAAATGAGTGGAACTGATACATTCCAAGCCACTGTAAAGCATTGTTTTGGGAGATCAGGATTAATAGCGATTTCATTAGCTCAGTGTTTATTTGCATTTGGAGGGTCCATGGCATTTTGTGTTATTATTGGAGACACTATCCCTCACGTTATTAATGCGATGTTCCCATCTCTCAAGACAGTGCCTGTGATTGGTGTTCTTGCTAGCAGGAATGGAATGATTATTCTTGTCACTCTCGGTATATCAGCACCCTTAGCACTTAACAGAAATATCACGCATCTAGCCAAAGCGTCAGGCTTAGCACTAGTAAGTATGTTGGTCATTGTTTTAACTGTTCTTATTAGGGGTCCTCAGATTGGCGGGGGCCCAGATGCTCATTTCACTCTACCTACATTAACTATTAGCTGGGGAATTTTCCAAGCAGTCAGTGTTATCTCTTTCGCATTTGTATGCCATCACAACTCGTTGATCATATACGACTCTCTTAAAACACCTACCATGGATAGATTTGCGAAAGTTACTCATTGGAGTACTGGGGTATCCATGATTGCTTGTATGGCAATGGGTCTTGCTGGATTTCTTGTTTTTAAAGACAATACCAAGGGAAATGTTCTGAATAATTTCCCTCCTAGCGATACTATGGCCAACGTTGCCCGGTTCTGCTTTGGCCTTAATATGTTAACAACACTACCATTAGAAATTTTTGTATGCCGAGAAGTCATCTGGATTTATTTTTTCCCTGATGGACCTGCCTCAACAACAAAACAACATGCTGCCATTACTCTAGGACTAATTGTCGCAGCTATGACTGTTTCTCTGTTCACGTGCAACTTAGGAGCCATTTTGGAACTGGTTGGTGCCTCGTCTGCTTGCACAATGGCGTACATTCTACCGCCAATGTGCTACCTCAAGCTATCTCGTAAGAAACTTATTCATAAACTTCCATCATATGCATGTATTGGATTTGGAGTCATAGTAATGATCATATCCACTATACAAACCCTTGTCAAGCTATTTAATGACTCAGACGAAAATCATTGTACAGTATAAGCCATTTATCTAATCTATTTATGTATACATATGCATTTTTATAAATAAAAAATCATCAATAGAGGAGGACGGGCATCATGGACTTTATGGAATTTGTTTTCGGCGAAGAATACTAATGATCTGCTTTGGGTCATATCCAGGTAGCAAGACAGATATGGCCGATTGAGGACTTTTAAGAGCAGATGGTTTCATCTTCTGCAGAAGGCTCATGGAATGCTTCTCTTGGAGAGTCCATTGCAGTTCATTAGACGAGAGTAGTTTTGTCCGCCGCCGCAACCGGTTGTTGCCCGTAGAGCTAGGTCTCAGCGGCTGCGGTTGCGTTCGTGATGAGGATACTGATTGACCGCACTTTGAGAGCTGGCTGGATTGCAAAGATCGAGACAACGGCTGAGAATACTTACTGGCCTCATTCTCCCTAACTACTGAAGTATGTTCTTCTTCTGCTGGATGGTATCCATGGTTACGCATCAATTCGAGATTGGCACTGGCGGTTGCAAAGCAAGTTACGTTGAACGCACTCGAAAGCAGTTCCAATGAGATATCATCATCTACATCCTCTTGACAGTAATCTTGTACTACCAGCATTATGCCATATTTATTAGAAGCAAAAGAGTCAAATCAAACGGACAGATTTTTAGAGAGCGCTAGAAAAAATGAACATGTAAACAGATGTCGTAGATCGACAGCTCCTATAATTCGTATATTTTGAGTTCACCACTTTTGATGTAAATACCGACATACATCAGTAAACGATAGTCAATTAAACCGTTTATTTATTTATTATTTATTTTTAAAAACTGCCGAAGATGTCGGGGCTGAATTCGTTTGTCGAAAGTAGGTGATACAGGTTACAATGAGTGTTTTAGGTGCAGTTCTAGACTAACAGGACCACATAGAATCAATTATTGTCATAACCACGGATGGAAGATGCTTCGTTGGTACACTAAAAGGATACGACCAGACGACGAATCTTGTTTTGGCAAATACAAAAGAGCGGATAATTCTTCCCGATGAACCGACTGAAGTGATAGATTTAGGGCTTTACATGCTGCGAGGCGAGAGTGTGGCTATTTGTGGTCTGATTGAGGAGGATATTGAGGGCAAGATTGATTGGGCAAAAGTAAGTAAGCATAGGCGACTTGGGTTTCACCCCAGTAAGAATATATGCTTTCAGTTAATTAGTAGAAGGAATTTCTAACGGAGAAATAGGTGAGAGGTCAGAAAATAAAAACCACCAAACACGCAACGTGACACATATAGGTTGTTAAGATTAGAAATGATACGATGAAGACGGTTGTGTGTATATTTATATTTTAATGCAAAAAAGGTGTAGAAACTAATTAGAGAAAATAGATTATTAAATTTATTCGTCGTCATCATCGATGATAACTGCTCGTCGTTTGTGGGCCGCAGATGAAGAAAGCAATACGCTATTCTCGTCATAGTCCTCGTTATCGTGTTCGCTGCCATCATTGACGTCATTGTCATCGTTATCACCAGTGTCATCAGTGCCATCATTACCACTGCTATCATTTCTACTATTATCATCCGTGTCAAATTCTGGAAGATTATTATTAGTCGTTCCTACGAAGTCATTATCATCATGAGAAACTGGATCTGGGGTTTCAGTCCGAGACGACAGTCCCTGTGATGGCTGACTTAGACCTTGACTTAGACTTTGGTTCGGTTCAACCTCGCCGCCATTGACTCGTCTAAGCATCTCTCGAAGTTTCCTCTCTGATTCGAAAAATTCCGTATCACGATCTTCGTCGCTTTCGTCATCTGAATCATGAACGAATGCATTACTTTTAATTTTCCTTTGCTTCTCACGCTCCTTTTCGATACTATTACTGTCATGTTTTTTCTTAGATTTTTCGCTCTCCGTATTAATCTTTCTTTTCTTATTCTTTGGATCCTTCTTGAACAACTTCTTTCTTGCCCTGTCTTTTTCAGCCGTTATAGCTTTAGCAAGACGTTCATCTTCTGGTAATGCATTAAACCGTGGATCAGCAAATCTAATAGCCAGATCGTCATCATCATCTCCTTCTTCTTCGTTGTCGCCATCATCAGCAATAAATCCTTGCATTTCTTCATCAACTTCATTGCTGTGAATATCCTCCAGGCCACTATCATCACTTCCGTCGCTATTATTACTTTCGTTGGGCCTCTTGCGACGAAGGTAATCGGCTGCTACCATCCCTTCATCCAAAACCACTGGTGTAAACAAGTACCTCTTAAGCCATTTCTCGCCATTCTGTAAATCGTCTAGACTCAGATTACCAGGAACAATACATTGACCATTATCCTGCAGAGTAAAATGCAATAGTCCCAACAATAGTCTGAATTTACCATCCCTGTTCACCCATTTTAGTTTATCATTTTCCACTGTTAGAATTTCATTCATTAAAGTATCACTTGCCACCATTCCTTGGCGTTTTGTTCTAATTTCACCAACTCTTTCCGTTAACCATTCAATCATGCTGCTCTTCTCTTCATCCAGTAATGCTGCAATAACAATAGCCACCTTACGTTCTTCATCTAAACCAAAACTAGATTTGAAAACCCATACTGCCGCTCTTCTGCCAGCACCGTTATTTTCCTTTGGCTTCTCATAACCGTGATCGAAATAAAACCAGCTTTCAGGCATTTTACTAAATAACAATTCCACATAAAGGGATGGCGTCCTTTCTAATGCGTCTATGAGTTTGGACATGTAATATGACATAAACCGTTCTACTTCTTTACGGATAGCACTGTTAATAGGCAATCCGCTACTTGAAGTACTAGTCATATCTTGCAAGATTTTCATAAAATCAAGACTGAAAAACAGTACTCGAGCCTCTCTCTTAACAAACGAGCGATGCAAATATGACATTGCCCACATAATCTCTTTTTCAGATAGCTCTTTATAATTTTGCAAAAATCGCTTATAAGTATCTATGGTTGGCTCATTGATGAGCTTTGCTTCAAACCGAGCAAATTCGAATTTACGTTCATGTGTGATTCTTCTAGCTTCTTCGTCTTCATTTTCATCGATGATATGATCCATGTCGTCCCCTTCTCCAGCTGCCGCCTTCTTCTTTCGTTGCTTGCGTTTCGTCCGAACAAAATGAACAGTGTGTTGTTTGGAGAATGATTCCAGCATCTTCAATACAATATGTACCAATTCAATGCATTCTTTGATGTATGCAGCATTTTTCTTGCTAGCAGTTCGAGGAATTGACGACAGCATGTTCAGAGTTTCTTCTTCATAAAACAACCGAGCTTTCATATTATCAGCAATCTCCCTGTCTTCTTCTGACGGACATTTATCCATGTCTCTAATGGTTAACAGAATCTGTTTAAAGCAGAGAATGCTAGCATAACAGACGTCTTCGTTATAGAATTCTCCCCTTTCGAAGCTTTCTCGCATGAGTTTTGAAACAACAATAAACGACCGTTGGTTCAGAACACCACCAATAACTCCGAAATCAGGGGGCTCCGACGAGTCAGAATTTTCGGATTTTCTTGCACTTTCTGCTTGTAAAAACCAACTGATAAGATATAGATAATGAATTTTGTGGATTTCAAGCAAACGATCATTATCTTGTTCGATCAACTTTCTAATATCAGTAAATAGGTAGTTGAAACAACCGTCTATGAAAGTGGTTGCGAACTTCCGTATAATTTTTTTCGAGTCATCAACTAAGGAGATGTACTTGTTCCATTTTCCCTACCTTATGTTAGTACGTTTCACCACAAATCTGACAGTATATCGCTTGCTTCGGTCAGTAATATGCGCTCAACTTACCCCATACTCGGTGATTCTTTCAGAACGTTTACGCCATTTCTTACTGGCATCAAGTTTATCAAGAGTTTCTACAGTGCCGAAAAGAGCTCCTTGACCAGAAATGGTCAATCTGCCTTTATCCATGATGTCCATGGATATCATAGTACCGAAACGATTATGACGACTAGGAGCATGGCGCTGAATATCTCTACGGATATTTTTCTCCTTAGCAAGCAAATCGCCGAGTCCTCCAGTATGACGGGAGTTTCTGCTACCGCTACTAGAAGTCTTTGTTGCAAATATATCGCCAACAGGTACATTTTGCAAGAGGTAAAAGACAGACTCCAAAACGGCAGTATCTTGAATTTCAAAGTTATGACCTATGCCGGCACTTAAAGTGATGAGGAAATCTAATACCTTTTGTTGCTCAAACACGATGATCGTATTACTACGAGAGATGTCGTCACCAAAAGACTCCCATTCAGACGAGTTTTTGATATTGGCATCAGTAGCAGCCGAATCAGGTTCGATAGAAAGAATATTTCGGATGAAAAACACAGCCAGCTTTATAATACCGTCATCACGCGGGGTGCGGTCTAATTTCGGCATTTTTAGACTTGAAATGGCCAATCTAATAACCGCTCGTAGAACTAGCTTTTTCGGATGGTTTAAAACACTACGCTTGTATTTAGCACGAGCAAGCTCTAGCTGCGGGGCATGTCTATAGTGATTTGCAGTGGATGTGAGTTTATTGAGTTCCAACGGCCAAGTCAATGGCACAAGTAATTCAAGACATGCCAAAGCAATTCGATCCATATTTTTGGTTGGAGGATTCTTCTTGTTCTGAGACCGTTCTTCCCATTGAGTGAGAATCTCCAGTAAATCAAATGTGACAAGTCTAGTTTCAGATATGGCTCGTGCAATATCCCAGCGGTCCAATCGCTCATCATAACCCTTTAGCCAGCGTTTCAAATCACGTAAACAAGCCAAGGCATCGTCTCCAAGCTTATATGTCTTGAACGGATCAGTAAGATCAGGCCCACCAAGAGCAGACACAAGGTTTGTGATATGGGCCTTAATTTCAGGATCAACGCCGCTTGATGATGACAGTTCTTGATAAAAGTCCATTGTGGCAAAGACGCTACAGTCTCTCTCAGACGTTTGTAGAACCAACCGTATAGACGAGGATGGAACGTGCTGTCGCGATGACACGCGCGTTACAGTTCGCGATGCAATATTTAATTAGTTAGCGCGGTGACGCTAGCAGGACTCCAGGCACGTGATGTGAGCGAGATCTCCCTAACCCTCAGAGGACCCTGGTTATGCTAGAGGCTCCGCAGAGAAATGCAGTCCCTGCTAATGGCACACTTCCTATCACTCTGGGAAGAGGAGTTACAAGTCTCGGCAGAGCCCGGCCGCCGGAGGCAGCAGATCGATACAGAAAACAATAGATAGGTTCAATATTCTACTCTAGGGGTCGATTGTACGGGCAGGGTCCAAATTGAACCTTTTCATTTCGATAGCCAGATCGAGAAGATAATGAATGCATTCGTTGATAATCTTTGCCTTGGTTACGGTTGGGCCCCAAACGTAGATACCGTGTCGGCGGACTAATACAGCAGTAGCGGCAGGGTACTCTGAAAGAGCCTTTGATAAATCAGGAGTCAGGTCCTCTTCTTCTGCAGTGTTCTCGATAATTGGGATTACTAGTGTATCAAAAAAGCTTAAATTGCCCGTCTCGACGACCTTTGGAATGCCCTTGATCTGCTCTATACAAGATATCCGGAATTCTTTCTCATACAGTAAGGTAGCCATTACAGCTGATTGCGAATGAGTGTGAATACAAGCACCAGCGTTTCTCATTGTATAAGCAGCCAGGAAGAGAGGAGTGCACGCAGACGGTTTATAAGATCCTGGCCTGCGAACATACTCATTCGTTTTCAGGTCCATGACAAACATGTCCTCGGGTTTCATTTTCTATAACGCTGGTCAGTATATGATCCTGCTCTCGTCTGTGCCTCCGACAGCTGTGTTGTGCTATGCTCAAACTCGAGCTCCGCTAAGCAGAGTGACTGAGATCGTAGACCTAGCGGATTGCAGCTGCCACAGGGACAGGAAGACCTGCCACAGTATTATTATGTACCTCTTTCTCCACGCCAGACGGTGCTAAATAGACCAAGTCGCCCTGGCGGATGCTCATGCCTCCACCTGTTCCAGGAACCCAATTAAAGTCGTAAAACAATCTACATAACGACGAGATTTGAGCTGCTGGATGGTCGTCTTCGGAACTAATGTATTTGTCGGTAGCTTTATCCGAGCTCATTGTTATTCACCCTCTGGTTGACCTCTTTCACCAAAATTTGTCTTATAGACTTATCTATAGATTGAGATAAATCACGTGCCAAGCGGCTAAGGGTTCGGGGACCCATGTGCGAAAATTTCACTCCGGCAACGCACACCAAGCGGAGAAAAGGGTTTGGATAGATTGAAAATCGAAATTCAAGTTCGTCTTATAACTTATCACACGACACTCTACATTACATATTAGAGCCGAAACCGTAGCTTAGATAAAGAGAAGCTTAGAAAAACACATAAGAATTAAATTATCAGTCAACGCATAGGTGAGACGTTTTTAAGTTCGTTACGCGGCTTTCAGTGTTTAGAGAATACAGAGACTGGCAGGCGTGTACTGTGTGCACTGTGTGAGGAGCTCACACTCAGATCAATCAAACATGGAGGAAGATAAGAAACGAACTTTGGAGGATTCGAATCCTCTAACAAACGGTGGAAATGAAGAACCTCAAAAGAAAAAGCCCCTTTTAAATAATGACTTGAATCGAAGACTATCTACTGTCCAAGAGCCACTGGGTCCCTTGACTATAGAGGATATCGCACAGTTTCAAAAAGAAGCTATCTTCCGACAAATGAATGCTTACAAACGGGAAAGAGATCTACTGCAAGATAAGAGCACATCATTAGAGAAGCGATATACTTTATTAGAAAAGTGTTTTGTGTCGTTGGACGAGTGGTGGAATCAGTTAATAGCGACATTATTTCCTGATACTAGCAGTACACCGTCTAGTAGCGATGACGAGATTATCTCACTGCTACAGTTTGCTGTGACAACAGCAGAGAGAGATGGTGAACCTAAGAATGGTAGCCAGTTCAAGAAATCCTTGGAGTCAAAAAACAGCATTATAAAGGCTCGTGTAGGAGCTTGGATCAAGGCACACCCGTCTTCATCTTCAACCGAACAGGAGATTAAGGAATCTTTAGCCAGAGTGAATCAATCTTTACACAGTGTTCGTATCCAGAACCATTCACTGAACACATCAAATGACTTATTAACTGCACAAGTAAACGACCTGACTGATAAGTATTTATCTGCTGAGAAGAAGCTAGAAAGGTACAAGTCCCCTTCATTGCTACGAGTCCAGCAGTCGGAAATAATGATAAACAGAGAAGAACCTCCCGATGTTTCACAGCAAGCGGATGGCAGTGATAAGAAGAGCTCTGCCACCGATGGTGCTACTGCCTCGCCTACATCGGCCGAATCGCTAGCTGAACTTGAAAATGTGAAAACCGCCCTTTCAAACTCTGAAGCAGTTGTTGCAACACAAGCCCGGCATATTAAAGAATTCGAATCTCAGATTGCATCGCTGAATGAACAAATCCAGTCTCTGAATGCTCGATTAATTAATCTTCCAAAGGAGGATCTGGAGAAATCAGAAGTTGTTCGTTCCCTTTGGCTTCGAAATGATGACCTGTCAAGTTCAGTAGAAAAACTCTTGGCCGCAAACAAGAAGTTAGCTGAAGAAAAATCCGCCCTGCAAGTTGGCCAAGATGAATTTGAGAGTAAACTGCGCAAAGAATATAATGACAAGCGTGAATCACTCCAACAGCAAATTACAAAAACAGAACAAGACGTTGCGCGCATTCGCAGCGCTCGAGACGATCTTCTTTCTGAATTGAATATAAAAAAATCTACCGAGACGGATCGTAAAAAGGGATTTGAAGAATTAAAAGCTCTTGTGTCAATCCGGGAATCTCGCATTAAAACATTAGAACAGGAAATTGCTCGATTAAAAGATCAATCTGATTCAACTGCATCTTTGACTGAAACGTCCATTGCTGAGCTTACGAATGGTTCGGCCGCCTCTGACTCTGAAAAGCTTGGCCTCGCTATAAAACTAGTGGAAAAACTACAGCGACAAAACAAAAACCTTCTGGCTGAATTACCAGGACTTGAGCAAGCGTTTGCCCAAGCACATTCGAAGGCAACTGCAAAGATCTCTGACGCTGTGGAACACGAAGCAATTGTTAATAAATTAAAGGCTGAAAAAGTCCGTGCCGATGAAAAATACTTTTCTGCCATGCGAGCCAAAGATCAATTGTTCAATGAAAATAGCCGACTGAAGTCTCAACTTTCCAAAAGTGCAGACCTGATTCAACAATTAAAAGACCTTGAATCATCTAAAACACAAACAATCACGTCACTCAGAAAGCAGCTTGATGATCTCAATAAATTACAAGAGTCTCATGCTCATGAGGTCAAGGCTGCCAAAGTTTCTATTGCTGAACGGCAGTATCGTGTTGATTCTGCTTCAAGGCACATTGATCAACTCAAGGATGAGCTTCGTGCCAGGTCAGATGCCGTTAGGAAAGAAATCGATTCTCGTCATGCGCTAGAAATTGAGATCGAAAAACTTAAGAGGCAAGTTGATGCCAAACGTTTGACGACTATCAGTGGCAGTCCTAGTGCAGCAGAGGAGCAGCTCGAGGCCCTGCGATCCATTGCCATCTGTTCTCTTTGTTCGAGAAACTGGAAAGATACTGCTATCAAAGTATGTGGTCACGTTTTCTGTAACGATTGTGCCAAAGACAGACTTAACGCCAGACTACGGAAATGCCCCATGTGTAACAAACAATATTCTTTTAACGACCTCCTGTCTGTTCATTTATAGAGTTATATATATAAATATATTCATGTACAACAGCCTTCTTGCCCTCCCTCCTCCTTTCTGCACGATTCTATGAAACGGATTACCCAACCGGACAGAAGAGAGCGAAATGAAACTTCTAGCCCTAATAAATCATTGCAAATTAATTAAGGGAATAAATAAGATATGAGAACAGAAGCATTTACCATAATAATAAGGACAGCAGAAGGGGGATGAAAAGAGCCACACAAGCTGAAACAGGTTTGAAAGGCACCTCAGCACGGCCAGCAGCACCAATACCTGAAAAATAATGTTAGATAAAGAACTACATAATAATTCAAAGCTACTCACTAGAAGTCTTTTTTGATCATTCAGCTGCGCCCGTTACGGTGCCCGTACTGCCTGCTGGGTGGCCAATAACTGTAACAACATACGGTTCATCAACCGTCACAATCGAAGTTAATATATGAACTGAGGTAGCTAAAAAGTGCTAGTTTCAAAGAACATCTGCCTATAAAATAAACTTACAAGGGCCAGGACTAAATATGCCTGTTCCCACTTGGGCAACAACCGACGTCCCGTACTGGGTACTGCTATAGTTCAGAGCTTTGTAGCTCCAGGTACACCGCTAGAGTCTATGAGCTTAATATTATTACTACTGATATTGTTTTGCATTTGCCATGTATATTTCAAAGCTGTCCAGATTATAGACAATATACGCGCTACGGAGAAAAGAATCTCCTAGAATAAAGCCACCGTCAATTCCCTGCATACCGAAAGCACAGGCAGGATGGCCATTATCACGTAGAGCAGGTTTTGAACCATTTCCATATAAATAGAAGAGGAATTCAGAGAATGGAACGGAAATAGTCCCTCCATTGAAATCGAAGTCCAGAGCCATATCCCACCCATTCTGCATATCGCAGTCCACAATATAGTATCCAGAATCGGAGAGATCTCCCGCTCCAATCGTTTCCGCAACGGCGCTGACAACATTTTTAGGAAGATAAGTAAAAGTGGTTCCGCAATCCAGATCAGCGGCAATAGACCCGAGCATTATAGTGGATGAGTTACCATTTATGTCGGTTACTGACAGCCCACTGAGAACGACAGTCATATATATGTATTCATCTTTGAAAGCGTTCTTGATTATAGGAACGGTAAAAAGGTTACCATCATATTTATCTTGATCAGCACCGCCAAAGAGAATCTGGCCGCTCTTAGAGTTGAAATCATTGAGCCACATAGAGTAAGCCACGGGGTCAATGCCTTGCTGAATTTTAAGAAACTGCGGATCATTTTCATCTGTTTATGTCTTAACAGAATTATTAACAGGTTGTTTGTGGATTCGACTGCAGGAAATCCAAGACCTAGTTTTCCCTTACCATTACTGGTATTTGATTGCAAGCCGACAGCAAAAGAACAATTGAAAATGGCGTTCCCGTCACCAAGCTCTACAACATTAGTGCCCCAGATACCTTTGGCATATGTATTATCCTCATATTCAATATAGAAGTCGGAATTATTAACTTTAAAGCTGCTTGACTGATGGTAGTTGAAATAACCTTCCGAACAATTGCTGGCTGTATTAGAAGTGCTATTGCAGTACGGGTCGTCGTGGCTTACGATCCATAGGTCCATAGGTCTGCGGACCCAACATCTACGGTGGGTGTAAACAGTTGGAATGGCGAACCCGCTTTAACTTGTACTTGATAGAAGGTGAAGAAACTATCAATATCAAGCTCTTGGACACTGCTAGCCGTTGTACTGGCCGTTGTACGCTTCTTTTTACTATTGTATCGATCAGTTGGATGCGTGTTAGACCTGGTTCCTGTTATATCGAGGCTAATGAGATTGACTGATGGAAGAGCTTGGATCGCAGCAGTGAATGACCGGACAAGGAAAAAGAATGCAAATAAAGATATAAAGAAAAAAGATACCCTGCCAGTGAAACTAGCGGGACAGAAGAAACGTATTTCATATTTACTTGAGACTCAGCGGCGCTTCTTCTCTTTTAATTCTCGACTGGATCAGATATCCTGACAATTCAAAGATACATATATAAGGATTAAGATGGTCTTCTCTCCGGTCAGCTGCCAGAAGGCTTTGGCCATTCACCCTAGCTTAGCGGGGGCAAGTACTCAGCCACTGGTAGAAATCTTGTACTGTAAGAATCTAGAAATGGCCTATCAGCGCAGTAGCAGTCGCCAAGGTGACGACGTTATTTTCCGTCTAAACTAGTTTCTTAGTTTTACCATATTTTTTTTTTTTGATATGTTAGATATAAATCGAGGTATGCCCGGTATCTTTCGCGGCGAAATCTTGGCAATCTTCTATGGCTATTGATATGAGAGCAAACGTATAGTACTAGCCCAGATACTGACAATACCAATTGCAATATCGATTTGTATGAAAGTGAATAATATAGGTACGAGTTGACGGCATTATTTATTGGTGGCAGTGGTGTAGACAGGTACTAATCTAAAAATGTATTGTCTGCTGTTTCTAAAAGATATTGGCTTATGTATCATTTCTCCGCAAGAGCTACTATTACCAAATTGCGGTCTGTTATCAGAGCTAATAAAGTGGTCTAGACATGAGTTGGGGCTTATCAGCGATTTTAGATGATTTACCTGTTGCACCATCACTAGGCCATATATTATGCACAACCACCGTTGGTGCATGCGGATAGGTAGAAGTGGTTAAAACTAGGAGACTTCTGATATAGTAGCTATGGGGTTTAAAACATAAGTAGAGCCACTGCTTAGATGAATTCGCATTCCATTGTATATCTAACTGATAACAAATAGATTGATTCATTATTTCTATAAGACCTGAAAAGCAACTATGCCCGAAAAAGCTGCTTGTGAGCAGGGAGATATTTTGTTAGCGTTGCCAGCGATCAAAGTGAGCCCTTATTATTAGAATATGCATCAGCTGCATTTCAGTTAGACCATTATTTGAAACAAAATAAAATAATAAAGCTTTATCCGTCAAATAATCTTGGTGTTATCTCTGATTAAATTTTAGCCGTAAGTCAGCGATTTATAGTCCTTTTGTGTTTTTTATGGGCCACGCAGTGATCGACCTAGCTTTAATGCATATAATACTTTTAATAGGAATAAGCATACGGACCCTGCAGATCCAATATCCTATCGTAGAAAGGATAAAGCAAGGTTAATACAAAGGAGCATGCAAACATCAAATGAAGCAAACGAAGCTTTAGTACCAGAATTAGCTTTCTTTTCTGAAGAGATGTTAGTATACAGTATGGTAGCCAAAGTGAACATACTTATCATACTTACCACTAGAAGTAGGAGACATAGGTACCGTTAGGGAGGTACTTTCGGAGGTAAAAGTAGTTTGTATGAGCACTGTGTCGGCTGGACCGGTTTCTTGTGATGAACCAGATGATGTAGCGATAATTGGAGTATCATAAAGTGCACTAATTTGGGTATTACCAGAGAAAGTGGTGGATGACGTTTCAGTGACTGTATTGGCATTTGATGGACTGGTGGATGACCTTGTAACAGAGTGAATCCTTTTAGTAATGCTATGTGAGGATGTAGAACTATCTGGCAATGCTGACGTAGAAACCGACGATAGGGTGGACTGCGTAAGAGTCTCTATACGATGTGTTAGTTAATGGTCTACTATACTTTGATGCACAATTGAACTCACGGGAAGCAGGGTTGTCATTGAATACACCAGTGGCAGACAAGCCAGTAACAAAACTGTTCACACTAGTAGCACTAAAATTATGAGCTCGAACAGCGCTCGGTACACCATTAGAACCGATTCCTTCGATGTTGCTAGAGGAAACATTGAATCTGGTATTTGCAAGGGAGATTTCAGAGTTGTTAAGGTCATAAACAACATATGCATTACACAGGAATGAATCTCCTAAGAGATACGGTGGGGTTGTAGGCAAAAGACCAAGGGCACATGCTGGATTCCCATTATCAAGAGTAGCTGGGTTTCCAGTCTGAGAATCCTGCAGAGGCAATAGAATCTCGGAAAAGGGAACTGTAATATTGCCACCACTAAAACTAAATATGAAGGCTGTCTCTGATTTCCCAATTCCACAATCGACAACAACAAAGTTGTCGAAGTCTTGAGTTGTAACAGCTCCAGTAGCATGGACAATGGATGCGAAAATACTTTCAGGAAGATAACTCAGGGTGGTACCACTGTCCAATATGACCGTGATGGGGTCATCCATCACGGGGAGCGTGCTGCCATCAGAATCAACTAAAGAAAGCTCACTAAGAACAATGGCCATTTTCACAGGATAATTGATCCCTGAAACTGTTGGAACCATCGGGACAGTGAACAGAGTGCCTTCATATTTGTCATGATCCACACCACCAAAGAGAATCTGTCCTGTTTGGGCATCCAGGTCATTGAGCCACAAGGAATAAGCCACAGGGCTTATATCATGCTGAATACTGAGAAGTTGAGGAATATTTTCATACATATGGCCACTCAAGCTTTCTGTAACTTCAATTGCAGGAAATCCAATACCCATTATTCCTTCAACTGTAGTATTGCTGGCTACCGCAATAGCAAAAGAACAGTTATTGAGCTCTAGGTCACCAATACGAACTATATCTGTTGCCCAATAACCCTCAGCATAGGAGTAGTCTCCATACTGAATGACAAAGTCGCTGTTATTGATAGAGAGGGTTCCAGAATTATTGTAGGCAAACAGGCCTTCTTGGCAATTATCAGAATTGCCGCCACAAAAAGGGTTGTTGTTACCAGCAAGCCACAAGTCACTCGAGCCAGTATCAATCACAGGTCTAACAGTCTGGGGAGGCGTTCCTACCTGTAGTTCTATCTGATAGGCAGGGCCCAGGTAATTGTCTAAAGAGAGTTCAAGAACATTGCTAGATGATGTTCTACGCTTCAGGCTGTAATCGTTATATCTTCGAGGTGAAAGTATATTAGACCGAGTACCAGTTATATTCAAACTCAAGAACGTTGGTGGTGAATCACTGAAACATGCAGCAAAGGTGGTAGCATAGATCAATGCCAGAAGGACCGTCAAAGGAGAAACGGAAATATTCATAACTTCAATCTCAACGAGCAACTCTCAATAATCGAAACCAGTAAGATTGCTGTCATGTTAAATTACTTTTAATTCTGAACGAGAGGCGCTAAAATAGGATCCTAGCAACTTCACGCTATGCGATAATTGGCTAGTATGTTTGAAAGAAGGGACTGACTATTTTATGCATGGGACAACAGCGAGAAAGGACTTAGATATGCTACATATGATTGATATGAGGATGGTCATGTGGAAATTGATTGGATTTCCCAGGCTACTACTAGTATAAACTAATATCAGGATATATTTATAAATAGCTTATCGACAGGGCCGTATAGCCCTGTATTTGGTTCTGGCGATAATCTGAATAACTACACAGCCTCTAGGAGTATATGCTATTACTTCGCGCTCTCACAATGAACAGACAGAGTCCATCCAACATTCATAGCTTGAATTAATTATGATTTCAAGATTCTCCTAAGGCGCTCTTTATCTGCCATCTTTGCCCTAGCCCTTATCTTTATGCTTATGATAAGCTCCACGATCTCATGCCTGCTACGGGTCTGGGCAGAGCCCAGCCGCCGGAGGCGAAGTACAGAGAGAAGAATACGTAACAGGGCATTAACCGAGTAAACGGAGGGTCAGTTCTACAGATGCAAATGTCGAAGCGGAAGCAGGAACGGCACGGAGGAGAGTAGGGATAATGCCTCTCCAGAAGCCTTTGATTCCTTGGGCTCTGAATGTGCGTTTGGCGGCATCTATGGCTGTCAGCCTTGTACCAAAGGGGTGTCCCTGTACCTGGCTTTTAACGACATCGAGAGGGTAGGATGCCAGCCACAGGGCCTCGCCAGCCAAGGCACCGAATGCCATTAGTTTCCAGGTAGGAATGTCATTTCTGGTGGAGACATCAGGTTTAGCGATTTCTCTGGCCATGAGATATTCAAAAGTTAAAAACCAGACACCATAAGCCTGGAACTCACGTAGCAGAGTGACTGTGAAGCCTCGATAGAGACCAGATACTCCGTAAGAATGGAGAATTCGTTTGGCAGCATCGAACGGGCCCTTGTACTTGGCATCTTTTTGAGTTTGGATAAGGATTCTTAGGTGTTCAATAGGCGAGGCAATTAAACTGTTGGCCAGGCCGGCTGAAGCACCTGCGATATAGATCTGAGGGAAGGTCAGAGCATGAGGAGAGTGATTCGTACGTTGATTGTATGATAATAGTTGACGGCGAACCTCATGAAATGCATAAAATTGTACAGATACACAAGCACCGACACCTATCAAAGGAGCGGTTGTTCCTTTATAAAAGGCAGTAATGCCTTCATTTTTCAGCGTCTGAGTGACAGCATCTATGCCCGAGTTGAATTGACCGGTCTGTAGTCGTACTTTGACGAGATCAAACGGTTGACCGACAAGTACCTGAACGGCTCCGCCTACGAACCCAGCCGTAGTGTCTTTGACTTTACGGGACACTGAGTTATCAGGAGCAGATATCTCGGCCATTTTATTACCACTAGCTAGTAATGTGGTTCATGACTTTTTTTTTGTTTTGTAGAAGATAGGAAAGTTGAAAAGATCAGATATTGCGTCATTATCCGTGACGACGGTAGTGGTAACAAATAGTAAATGCAATGGTAGAGTGGCACACCAACGAACTTCAAAGTTGTAGAAAGTATAAGAAAAAGAGTAGAGAACCGAGAGCCAGCCAGAATAGACAGCTTGCTATAGCTATTGCGAAAAAGGGGTAGGGGCGAACCAGACGACGACTATTGCCGAGATAGCTTAGGCCGGGTAACATGTTCTCGTCCGGCTCTGCCTCCGGCGGCTGGGCTCCGCCCAGACCCGTGGCTCCGCTTCGCGGAGGGCTAGGAGCACATAGCATTGCCAGGGGCCCACCTATTCTCCGCGAAGCGGAGCTACGGGTCTGGGCAGAGCCCAGCCGCCGGAGGCAGACCAGGGGGTTCGTTACCCCTGAAATCCGTTTCTGGCGAAATACCCGAACCCTTGTTTATACCCAGGTGTGGTTTCGAGGTCGAAGAAGGGGCCATATTGGCAGTGAGTGGTATTTTCGAACTCGTCTCGTCGTGAGGATTCTGAGAATGCCAGTTTGAGCCCTCAATTGTGTGGTCTGGCGAGAATCAATACCCCTGGCAAACACCCCCATACTCGCTATAACCGGAACATTTTGAGGGCATCGCTCTATGCCGGTAACGGTGGTAGCCGTGTAAGGCGACTGAGGCGTCGTCGTCGCGTCGTCGTCGTTCGTCATGATGAGCACCCGCCCGGTGAAAAAAAATGCAAGTTTCTATCTAATTCAGCGTGTTACACGAGATGTCGCTGTCGCTGTCGATGTCGATGTCGATGAGCCTCTCTCACAGCGTTTCCGCGGCGGGTCGCCTGAGCGAAACGCGAGCGCGACCGGCGGCTCCTTTAAACCCAATCTAGCATACGGCCCACCCGCTGGCGACAACTCTATCTGGGTTCTTAAAATAGAACGGAGTTCTGCCTCCGGGTCTGTCTCCGGGTTCTGCCTCCGGCAGCTGGGCTCCGCCCAGACCTGGTTGTGCTCGCTGCGCGAGCATACGGGGTGGTTGTCCAAGAATAAGCGGCCTCTGCTGCTACTATGCATCGGCTCCTGGGTTGGCTGGCTGGCTGGCTGGCGATTGAGGACCCTGACAGAAACCCTGGCTTAAACCCTGGCTGACCCCTTAGATGCGCTGCGGCTGACATAAATGTAAACAAAGTTGTTTCTTTTTAAGGAATTTAAGGGGTGGAAAATCAATAGGGGTCAACTGTTGTGCATGACGTGTTGTTATTGTCACAATCGTTTCGCTGTCGGCTCTCTCTCAATCGCTCTCGTACGAACGTACAACGTACAACGTACCAGGCCAGCATCAATCACCACATGCTCGGCAACACCCCCATCTGCTCGCGAAGCGAGCACAACCAGGTCTGGGCGGAGCCCAGCCGCCGGAGGCAGAGCCCTCGTCTCGCTCGCAGAAAAGCGGAGCCCCTTCCCCTGAAAAAAACTATCGCCGTACCAACGGGTGAACAAGCCGCGCGCCTGTTTTTGGACGCGAGATCAACATTAAACATCACGTAACGAAAGAGAGAGATGGGCCTAATTTGGAGTGTTATTGATCGAATAGGGGAGCAGTTGCTACGGTTTCGGAAGGACGCGCCGATTGCGGACAAAAAGTTTTTTTCATTCACGCGCAGCACTATTTTGATAGGTAGTAGATGGAAGAGTAGAGGAGGTAGTAAGATAGCCAGGAGGCAGGGCGGTAGTGTCGAAGGAAAAATCAATTGTGCCTGCTGTTTGTAGCGTAGCAATTGAGGTGGATGTAGAGATAGAGGAAGAGATAGAGGTGGAAGAAGGTGGATAAGATGAAGATGAATTGCGTTGGTAGTAGCGTAGCGTAGCGTAGCGTAGCTAACGCGAGATGGCAGATTCCGATGAAGCACTGTGGACCATGGTAGTGCTGCGGTACGCACTGCTAGCTATTAGTGCTCTGTCAGTGCTAATGTGGTATACGGACGCAGTCGGTCGTGCCTTTCTGCTGCGCACTCTCACGCCGTCTGTACATTTTTATTTAGTCGCGCGCGCAGCAGTAGCAGCAGCAGCAGCAGCAGCAGCAGTTAAACATTCGTTCGTTCGTTCCGGAAAGCACTTTGGCACTCAGACATTTTTATTACTACTACCAACTTCTCGCGTAAAGACGAAATATTTTTCACACACTCGCTCACTCACTCACTCACTCACTCGTTCAAGTCGATCGACACAAGTGCCAATTTATTATTATTATTATTACACCAGCGCAGCATAGACAGACAATTTTTAACGATAGACAGACGACGACGAAAACACAACAACATACTCACTCAGCACACCACCACACCACCACCACACGAACCTTCAACAGCACCGAAACACAATCATTTCCAGCGCTGGATATTTCTTTCGTTCTTCGGTTGGTGAGAGAAGCAACTTTATCTGTCGACAGCACTGTGACAACGATAGCTTCGCGTAGACAGTCGATCGCAGTCGTCAGCGATACACAGAAAAACAGTAAGTAGTTCAAGGTCGCGATTCGGGTCGGGGGGTCTGCCTCCGGCGGCTGGGCTCCGCCCAGACCTGGTTGTGTTCGCTTCGCGAACAGCGCGACACCATCCATCATGTTCGCGAAGCGAACACAACCAGGTCTGGGCG
>JAJMAW010000057.1:0-82449 GCA_030565085.1 Sugiyamaella pinicola | reverse complement strand
TCCGGCGGCTGGGCTCCGCCCAGACCTGGTTGCTCCGCTTCGCGGAGGGCTGAGACCGTGCGCTGAACGCAATTCCTCCTTCTCAGACGGTCTCAGCCCTCCGCGAAGCGGAGCAACCAGGTCTGGGCGGAGCCCAGCCGCCGGAGGCAGAGAACGAGCACTGCCCTTTCACTCTGTTGTGTTGTTCTTTCCACTATTAGATTTGAATGCACTGTACCTGACGGTAGCGAAGATCATACTCTAGGCAGGGTAACAGTAAAATAACGTGATTCAATGACTATCCTTGCAATTGCCACTTGTAATTTCGTCGCTCTGCCTCCGGCGGCTGGGCTCCGCCCAGACCTGGTTGCTCCGCTTCGCGGAGCGCTGCGACCGTCCGCCTATGTCTTCACGAACCTAGGTATAATGGTAATAGATGTCGATGCAGCCGCATATCAGCCGCACAATATCCGATTTGCAGATCAGGGGTAACTTCTATTCATACATAATCTCTCCTCTCAGACTCGTTACTTCACAGAGAGCTCACGGTCCCAGCCCTCCGCGAAGCGGAGCAACCAGGTCTGGGCGGAGCCCAGCCGCCGGAGGCAGAGCCCAGTAACTGCAAGCCCAGCCAGGATACGATGCCAAGGTGGGTTTTTTCTGTAGCACGCCAATAGATCGTCAGATCAGAACATTGAGCGAAGCGAAATAGAAAGCCACACTGTCTTATTAAAGTCTAATTCTTGTCTTCCATTATTGTCCATGAGGAGCTCATTTCATCCCTCCTATCATCACGTGATCATACCTCTTTATTAACATTTATGTTCACGTTATAGTAATAGTAATTATATATAAACAAGGTGCTGCTCAAGTTCGGGCCCGTTCATCTTCTGTGTTGAAAATTATAAAATGAACCATTATCTCATAGGAAAGCTATATAGACATGTCGACTGCTGCTCCACTCAAAAAACGGCATACTCGCATTTTGAAAGCGTGTGAAAACTGCCGTAAGATGAAAATAAAATGTTCTGGAGATGTAGTATGTTCATATTGCAGGAAATATGGCGACTTGTGTGTCTATAGAAAGAAAATCAGAGAATTCAAAAAAGCGATATCTAAACCGAACAATGATGTCACACATCTCCGTCCCCAGTCTGACCACCACGAAGAATCTTTAAATATGCCCACCTTCTTATCGGTAAGAAAATCGAGCGTCAATTCTTCCTCCATGGAGTATTTTGGGCCCGCTAGTAACTTCTCCTTTGTGCACCAGTTAAATGATTACATGAGATTGCTAAATGAGAGTAATACTCCCATTGATGAAGACCAAGGTTTGAAAAGGTTCGGAATGAATTTGATGGTATTATCAAATCCTGCAGAGGATTTCGACTACAGTCTTAGTGCAATACCAGTTGAGACAGTCAACGAATTGATCACTGCTTATTTGGAAACTTGGCATATTCCCTGTCCTATCTTTACTGCAGAAGATTTGTTCGCACTGTCGGTCACAACTTGGAAGCAAGAATCTGCTCCTCCAAACGCAAAGGCTCTATTGTATCTAGTCCTCTCAATTGGAGCTGCCGCTTCTTACTTCCAGTCCAATCATCGCCATCCTTCGTCAACTTTACCTCTCGCGAGAGGCTTTTTTGAACTTTCTCTCCGGACGGTTCCTAAAATATTCACGGAGGTCTCTTTCGATGCAGTAAGAATATTGTTCTTAATGAGCTTGAGTGCTTGTAACTTAGGCGATACGGCACAGTCCTATTTATATTCTGGATACTCGGTCAGAATAGCTATAGCAATAGGTTTACACAAATTAGTAAAATTCGATTCTAATGATCAATGTAGAGTGTGGATTTGTGCCTGGCAATGGGAGAACTATTGGAGCTTCTGTCTGGGGAGGCCAAGCTGCTCGAGAGAAGATATGTCAATTCCATCTGTACCGAAGGATGTGTTTACATCACACGGTTATGGTGACATGAATAGGTTTGCCATTCATCCAGAACACATGGAACTGCGGATCAGCTTTGGAGCAATTTGCTCAAAGATCCATTCACAGCTATACAACTCCAAAAACGATTTACTTGAAGTATTGAACTCAGTGGAGAAGCTCTCAAGTGACGTTGACAGTAAGTATTTGGGTTGTTCGGATCCTTTGTTGAGACAATCGCAGGTTGACGATCTAGTTTTGCAAAATACTGACCTCAATGCCTGTGGTGAATGGTTCTGGATTCGAATCTACTATTTATATTTGAAAATGGTCATGTATCGCCCGTTCATGATTTTTTACGCTTATCTGAATAATTCCAGAACTAAAGCTTCAGAACTAATAACTAAATTATTAAAATCAAAGTCTGACCTCTGCGTCGAGGTTGCTATTGACATATCAAGGTTTATCATCGATATGAATAGGAAGGTCAATATGCGACAACCTATTTTCTTCATATGCACATACTTGGAAAGTGCATCTACAATTCTTCTTTTTTTCATTATCAGTAACCGAGATAATATTCCCGATATCTTAGCAGACAGCATTTGGGGGGTTCTCCAAGATACATGCTCATTTCTAAGTGGTTCATCTGGCCCTTATGTCGGTAGCATAAAAATCATTGCAAACGATGCATTAAAATCACTTCACGATATTCTGTTATCAAAAAAATCAGAGATTGCTAATAGAACTTATTTCGGGAAGGTTTTTCAACGTGTAGTCAACTCAAATGCCTCAACGTATGTACATGAGGAGGCTTTAGCTGAAGGAGGATATCCAACTCTGACGCAACAAAACGAATCACCCGTCTCAGAAACTATGGATGTCTTTTCAAAAACAGTAAATGTTGAAGAAGGCGTTCAATTTGATGACATGACTACGTCCGGCTTAGAGGACTTCTGGCAACAAACTTTAGACTGGATTAGTATCACATAAGTGAGACACGTATTTATTTATTTTTATATAAGCTTTACATAGCACAAAAATACCTAATTTGAAATTTCATCAATTATCGAAGCAATCATGATGGCCTTTTCTTCTTCCAACTTTTTGGTGACAACTTGAAGGCAGACAGGCATCTTGTCAAATAATTCGGGATCATAGGACTGGTACATCTCTTCATCAATTGGGTTGACAGGTTCATACAAGCTGTCAATTTTGTCAATGGAAGCATCCACAGTGGTCACTGGTACTACTACGCTACAGCAATCGCATAAGTTAAAAGGAGCCGTGTAATTAATAGTAGGTTGACCGAAAGGTAAACTGGAAGTCGAGGGCCAAACCGGCGCCAAGATTGAATCCAGTCCATTGTCTGACCAATATTCATAAAACTTTTGTTTCAAACCATACACTTCATTTGCAAGATCCCACCACTGGTTTACCGTAATAGGTGCTTTAATTTGATCACACTGGATCATTTGTTTCACAGTTGGTACAATTGGCTCTCCACTTAGAGAACAGATCTTCTCAACATCATATGCAGCATCCGCTCCAAACACCTTTCTTATTGTGGTCATAATCTCTGGTTGTAACGGGAAATCTAATTCAATAACTTTGTGGCCGTTTTCTTCCAAATATTTCTCTACCGCTTTGAGCGCTCTTTGAACAGGTGGATGAGGCATGACAGTCCCATCAAATCTCCAGATACCAATGGTTAAAGGTCTTGTCTTGAGTTCAGACATGTCTCTCCAAGGGATAGGTATTAGTTTTGGATCCACCTTCCAAAGCTCACTGTTCACAATTAACTCAGTGATGATTTGAACATCCTTGAGGGATCTAGTCATTGGGCCTATGACAGATGGAATGAGTTCCTGTCCTGAATATGAGTTGGTGATATTCAAATAGGGAATCCTTCCAACAGATGGTTTTAAAGCATAGAGGCCCTGGAATGCGGATGGAATTCTGATACTGCCACCAATATCAGTTCCGAACCCCATACATGATGCGCCGGCTCCAATCAATGCACCTTCCCCGCCAGAGCTTCCTCCAGGAGACAGCTTAAAGTTTATTCCATTGTTTGTGTAACCATGTAAATTGGAGTAAGTCTCAGGGAGCATCATGGCCATTGGGACGGTGGTCTTTACGTAAAAGATGGCTCCCTGTTCTTCTAAAATCTTAGCTAAAAGCGACATCTTTTCTGCTGGTTTGTCTAGGAGTGCAACATAACCAATTGACGAATCTTTGCCAACCAAATCCACTTGATCCTTCAAAGAGATTGGAATCCCATGTAAAGGGCCCTTAACCTCCCCTGTCTCTTTGAAGTAACTGTCCAACTTCTTTGCCCTCTCCAATGCCTCATCGAAAAAAATTTCAATACAGCAGTTAAGAAGCTGGTGGGCTAGAGCAGCTCTATGACAGAATGCTTCGGTTACAGAGTAGGCAGATAAAGTGCCTTGTTTAATCAAAATTGTTAATTCGTGGAAGTGCTTATTGGTGATAGTGACTTCATCATCTGGTAGAATTGAATCTAAGAATGCATGGGGATTTATGTAACCAGCACCTTTCATTCGAACCTTGATATCAGCAACTCTCCATCTTTCAGGAATTGACAGAATTAGCGATTGTTTTTTCTCTTCAGCGGCTACTTTCCAGCCAGTTGGCACTTTACTAATCATATCTCGAATAAATCAAATGCTCGACCACTTATACTCACATTAGCGACTTTAATAGCAGCCCGGGATCTATTTAAGACTGCCGTAGGTGTTGACTTCAATAATCTCCTTGGGTATAAGCCTATCGAAATCAATCTCAGGGGCAACTGATAACGGATAGCGGATAACGGATAACGGATAACGGATAGATCTTGGACGATCCTTTCTGCAAGTAAGCTGTCAGATCATAAATTAACTTGCATAACTATCAAGACCCTTATCGGACCCCTTGTCGCTGGCAAATCGTTACCTGATAACGGATAACGGATAACTGATAGCGGTTATCGCGTATCGCTTAACTGATAGCTGATTCCAGGCGTTCCTAGATAACGATAATTTTTCGACGTATATATATCTATGATTTAGCAATAAAATGATAAAATAGCACTCTCTTCTCGCTAATAATAATTGAAGGATGAGTGAGGCTATTCTGAATCAAGGCTATGGTTATGGCTTCGCGTTGGGCCTTGGAGCCGCATTCGCACTCGTCATGTCGATAATTACTAAAGTATTATCCAAGCATGTCGGGCAGGTTCAGAACTCGGAGAGATTCTCTACTGCATCCAGAAATGTAAACTCAGGTTTGATCGCGTCAAGTACAGTTTCGGCATGGACTTGGCCAGCTACTTTACTCTCTTCAGGATCCTGGAGTTATTCCCACGGTATCATGGGAGGATTCATGTATGGGGTTGGAGGAACAATCCAAATTACTTTGTTTGTCTTCCTGGCAATTCAAATCAAACTTAGGGCTCCTTCAGCACACACTGTCTCAGAGTGCTTTTCCATAAGATATGGTAAAGCAGGTCACTGGGTATTTCTTTGCTATTGCACAGCTACCAATGTTTTGGTTTCTTCTCTTCTTCTACTTGGTGGATCGCAAGGTTTCTCTGCTGCTACCGGTATGCACACAGTTGCTGCAAGCTTCCTTTTGCCATTAGGAGTAATGGTTTATACTGGTCTTGGTGGACTGAAAGCTACATTTATTTCCGATTGGATTCATACTGTCGTTATATATGCAATCTTGCTTGTTTCATGTTTCACTATTTACTGCAGTTCATCTTTAATTGGTTCTCCGGGTAAAATGTATGACCTTTTAAAAGAAGTCCAAGAAGTTTTTCCTTCAGAAACTGGCCAAAGCTATCTCTCATTTAAAGATAAGGAGATGATGCTTCTAACTTGGACCGTCATGCTTGGTGGTTTAAGTTCTGTTTTTGGTGATCCTGGTTACTCTCAACGTGCAATTGCATCCGATGCAAGGAGTGTGTTCCAAGGTTATATTATGGGTGGTATCTGTTGGTGGATAATTCCTGCTGCTCTTGGATCATCTGCTGGTCTTGCATGTAGAGCGCTGTTAACCAATCCTGCCTCTGTGACCTATCCAAGAGAACTTTCTGACTTTGAGCTTAACTCTGCATTACCTGTTATCTATGGTTTGGCTGCTGTTTTTGGTAAAAGTGGTGCAGCAGCAGGTCTTGTTATGGTTTTCATGTCAGTTACTTCTGCAACCTCTGCAGAATTAATTGCATTTTCATCTGTCACCACCTACGATGTCTACAGAACTTATATCAATCCTTCTGCAACAGGTGTCCAGCTAGTTAGAGTTGGTCATATGGCTGTTGTTGGATTCAGTCTGTTTATGGCTATTTTGTCTACTGTATTCAATTATATCGGAGTTACATCTGGTTGGCTGTTAAGTTTCATTGGTATAGTTCTCTCTCCTGAAGTTAGCGCTGTTACATTAACTTTGTTCTGGAATAAGATGACTAAAACTGCTTTAATAATTGGAGCACCTTTGGGTACCATTTCAGGTGTTGTATGTTGGATTGGAGCTACATATTCCTTCGGAAATGGGGTAGTTAATAAGAACACTTTGATGATCAGTGAAGCAACATTTGTTGGTAATATTGTGGCTTTAATTTCAACTCCAATTTATATTTCTCTCATCAGTTTCCTCAAGCCGGAGAAGCCTTTTGATTTAACATCTTATAATAGAATAGAGCTGGGTGATGATTTTGACGAAGAAGAAGAGAATGCGATTGTCGTCGATGTTAAAGAAAAGGCTTTACTTCGGACGCAAGGCTGGTGGTGTTTGGCTATTAACGTGTTTATACTAGTTGGTTGCTATATCATAATTCCATGCGCATTATATGGAAGTAATCATGATTTAAGTAAGAGATCTTTCACTGGATTAATCATCGTATTTCTTATTTGGTTGCTTCTTGCCGCGGTATACATAATTTTCTTTCCATTGTGGCAAGGACGATATGCTTTCAAATTAATACTAGATACCATGCTTGGCAGAAAAATTGAGCCTGATCAAATCTTGAATTCCATTGGAGTGGATGAAATCATTTCCATTCACCACCAGAATAAGAAAGAATAATATCCTATATAAATATAGTATGGCCAATAAAACAAGTTTGATTTATTGCAGTTGCATTTGTATATACTGAATAGTTGCTTACTAGGATCATTAAGCCTAGTCGGTTTCATCTATTTGGCACTATCACTTCTATCATTGCATGCGGTTACATTGGCATTGGCTTACTTTGTCGATGACGATACCCGGTATGCACGTCAACAGTTCTCTGTTACATTACGGGCTAGTTGTGGTTGGCTTAGACGTCTTTTAACGTTCCCTGTCTATAGTAGTCTGCAATCAGAAATGCGACATCCAAAGCTAGCAAAAGCCCGTTAGTAAGGGTTCGCGAAACGAGCGAAGCGAGCTACGGGTCCGGGCAGCGCCCGGCCGCCGGAGGAAAACCTGGGGGGTTTCGAATAAGAGACAACTTACACTGTGACAAGCTGAGACGAGGGTCACAGAAAGTGTCATAACGGAGAACAAGGTCTTCATCTTCAAGGTCCTGTGAGCCACCAATGCACTCGGTGACAGGGTCACCAGTGAGTTCGAGGTGGAGACCATTGAGAGAGCTGCCGTTCTCTTTGTGTATTTGAAGGGCGAGACGGATTTCAGAAATGATGTCGTCGAAATAACGGGTCTTGAGTTTACTGACGGGCGAAGTTTTGGTATTTCCATGGCAAGGATCCGAAATCCACACCACCTTGTGGCCTGATTTTTTGACGGCACGGATCTGCTCGCCAAGCTTGGCTTGGATTTTATCAGCTCCGTAGCGGGTGATAAGAGTGACTCGGCCAGAAATGAAATCAGGATCTACTCGATCAAGTACAGCCACCAATTCATCCGTTCGAGTAGATGGTCCTACTTTAATACCAATTGGGTTTGCAATTCCACGGAAGAATTCCACATGTGCACCTTCCAGTTGTCTCGTGCGATCGCCGATCCACACGAAATGAGCAGAAGTGTTGTACCATTTTTTTGTGCTCTTAGAAGCACGGCCACCTACACCTGGGTCTTTCAGCAATCTCGTTAAAGATTGTTCGAATTCAAGAAGCAATGCCTCATGAGAAGTGAAAAAGTCAATTGACTTCCATGCTGAATTATCTCCGCCGACTGTGGACATGAACTGTAAGCCTTCAGAAATACTATTAACAACCTGTTGGTATCTATTGCGGATCGAGTCTTTACGAACATGGCTAAGATCCCATTCAAAGGGATTGTGTAAATCTGCAAACC
Source organism: Sugiyamaella pinicola (assembly GCA_030565085.1). Classification (NCBI taxonomy): domain Eukaryota; kingdom Fungi; phylum Ascomycota; class Dipodascomycetes; order Dipodascales; family Trichomonascaceae; genus Sugiyamaella; species Sugiyamaella pinicola. Next base: position 74,237 of record JAJMAW010000057.1, on the reverse strand, counting down.
CGGAACTTAACGTTGACCGAATGAAATTCAACGTTGCTGACGAATGAAAATAAGAGCTAACCAATCTCGCAGGATCAGGGGTACGGTTGGATGGATCATAACCATTGATATTATCACCTCGGAATGACGGAATTTCACCATAGCCTTCAACGACTTCTGTTTGTTTGGATCGAGGCTTCGCATATTGACCAGCAATTCTCCCGATTCTCACTATAGGCAGTTTTGTACCCCAGATCAACACTAGAGACATTTGTAGTAATACCTTTAGTTTAGCTTCAATTCTATCCTGGTTGCAGTAATCAAACAATTCAGCACAATCACCACCTTGCAAAACAAATGCTTTTCCTTCTGCAGCGTCTTTTAATTTAGATTTTAATTGTTCAATCTCCCTTGGATGGACCAAAGGAGGTAGACTTTCCAGCTTTTCCAGTGCCTTTTCCACCTGACTATAATCATCATATATCACATCTTGAGTAATAGGGCGACTCTGCCAAGACGTGGGCATCCATTCCCGTGGTCTGCTACTATAATCCTCGTCCACGATAGCAGAAGAATCGTCAGTCTTTGTCATACTCAATCCGGCTGGTCTGTCAGACCCAGGCAAATCACTGGAAAGAGTTCTCAATTTAGCAGCCGATTTGGCGCCTTCGCTGGCCGAAAGCCTTTCGGGATCTACTACGCGAACTTTTATCTCTTTACCAAGACCTGACATATCTATTACCCTTTTACTTGAAAAATCTCAGGCAGAAATCTTCCTTTTCAAACACCAGAATTATATAATGATATATATGACTGAAATTTCATGCATCATGCGGCTATGGTCCCGTGACTGCCGTCAACAGCCGGTATAAACTACCCCTGGATTTATTTCCTCGCTGAACGGCGGCTGGGCTCTGCTCCGCTTCGCTTCTTCGAACTAGAACCCAGCCGTAATTTCCTACTGTTTTCTCTGACCTCTCTGCAACTCCAAGCCCTCCGAGAAGCGGAGCAACAGCTCTGGGCAGAGCCCAGCCGCCGGAGGCAGGTCAAGGGGAGAGCTATTAGTTTTTATATTGTACAGAGGAGGGTCTATTGGAGTCTTTCAATGACGATGGCAGAAGCACCACCGCCACCGTTGCAGATAGCGGCAACGCCGATTTTACCGTTTTCTTGGGCAAGGACAGATGTCAAGGTGACGAGGATTCTAGCACCACTAGCGCCGAGAGGGTGACCAATGGCCACAGCACCACCGTAGACATTGACCTTGGATTGATCGATATTGAGGATCTTCGTATTGGCGACGCCGACAACAGAAAAGGCCTCGTTGAATTCAAAGAAATCGACATCCTTGAGAGACAAACCTGCGTGTTTGAGGGCTTTGGGGACAGCAAGAGATGGCGAGGTGGGGAATTTGATAGGAGCTTGAGCAGCATCACCCCATCCAAGGATTTTAGCAATTGGCTTGAGATTAAGCTCTTTCACTTTCTGCTCGGAAACAAGGATCACAGCTGCAGCACCGTCGTTAATGGGCGAAGAGTTCGGGGCTGTAAGAGATCCGTCAGACTTAAAGACAGGCCTGGCAGATTTAAGACGCGCCTCATCAAGACGAGAAACTTCTTCATCAGTAGAGACAGTAACACCAGGCTTGCCACGAGCTCCAGGGAGTTCAATAGGAGCAATCTCGGCTTTGAATTTACCGTCAGCATGGGCCTTCTGGGCTCTCTTGTAAGACTTTATAGCATATTCGTCTTGTTCTTCACGAGAAACATTATGTTCAACAGCAGTATCCTCGCCAGCCATGCCCATTGCTTGACCATCATAAGCATCTTGAAGACCGTCTCGTTGCAGACCGTCCACAACGGTAGCACCACCGAACTTGGTACCAGTTCTACCACTGGGAAGATAATGAGGAACATTCGTCATTGATTCGGCACCACCAGCAACAACAATGTCAGCCGACCCAGTAAGAATGGTTTGAGCACCAATGATAACAGCTTTAAGACCAGAGGCGCAGACCTTATTGACAGTAGTAGCGACCGTCGACTGGCTTAAACCAGCTTTGAGAGCTACCTGACGAGCAGGTGCTTGGCCCACATTGGCAGAATAAACATTGCCAAAGAAAATCTCCTCGACAGCATGGGCCTCGATTTCAGGGACTTTTGCCAAAGCGGCCTTGACAGCATGAGCTCCTAAATCAACATAGGTCTGAGAAGACAACGAACCAAGAAGACTACCAATTGGAGTTCTGGCAGCTGACACGATATATACGACTGGCTTCGACATTGTAGAGATGGAAGTTATGTATTTTTTTTTGTTTGTTTTATTATTGCAAACAGAAGTTTAGGATGAAGAAAAATGCGAGCGGCAAATTCCCCTGCTTATATACAGCCTACCACCTCTCGATGCAAGGACTTAAGCTTAGAAAGGGCTACAAAAACATATGGCTGATAGGGCACAGGGTTTGATGGGGTTGTTTATGGGCTTATGCTCAACAAATCGAATTTTTCCGCCGCACATTTCTCAACGGCTCGGTGCGCGTTTGGCAGTTCTGTGAAAGAAGAAGAAGAAGAATATATCGATACTTGGATTTAAGATGATTCAATATCCATCAACCCCGTCAAGTCCGCCGGGACTGGTGCTGTCGTACGTCGTACGTCATTTTTTTTTACCCCTGAATCAGGACGGAGACGGACGGCAGGGCTAGCCCATCCATGGCTGAGCCGTCTATAGTCCGCGGACTACCTTCACTAACAATCTGATCTTATCGCTTTGCCTCCGGCTGTGGGCGCTGTTTGGACCCGTTGTACTGGCTTCGCGAGCATTCAGGGGAGAGGAGAGGTGGAGTTCTCAAGCGAAGCTTGAGCTACGAGGCAGAGCACCAGCCGCCGGAGACAGATAGATACCTATACTCGTGGAACTCCGTGGGCGCAGGGTGTAAAGTGGTGGACTCACGCGAATTTTGGGCTATGAAAGCCATCGCTGATTACATCATGTTCCGCTCGATTCATATCTAATGTTACTAATCAGAAACGCGAGGACCCTTGCAGCAGCGGAGGTGAGTTATGTTGAGTATTTGCCGTTTTAGCTAACTGCGATGGCAAATCCCTGCATAAAAAGAAATAATGCTTGTCCGCGGAGTTCTCCGCTCATAGATTTATATAAATACATTAAACAATTCCTTAATCAATAGTTTAGTTCTGTTTTTCTTCCATAACAATGTCAATTCCATTAGAACAACAAAGTAGTGTCGACCTTGAAGCAGGGCAGATTGAGAAGAATGATGACAGTGGGCTTGATACATACAACTCAAATAATGATGAAGAGCCAACTCTTTTAACTTCATTTGACAGAGGTGATCCTGAAGACCCTGCAAATTTATCTATGGCAAGGAAATTCTTTCATTCTATTGTTTTAGTTTCTATGTGTTTCACTTGTGCGATGTCTTCTGCCATGTATACTCCTGCATTGATTGATATTGAAGAAAAATATCATGTTACTAGAGAAGTCGCTTTATTAAGTACTGCCATGGTCTTAATAGGATATACTACAGGCCCGATTTTTTTCTCCGCTTTGAATGAAGCTTATGGTAGATGGTGGGCGTGGAATGTGGGATTCTTCTTTTTTTTCATATTCCAGATCCCTACTGGTATTAATCCAAATTTCCAGACTTTATTGATTGCTAGGTTCTTTCAAGGATTTTTCGGTGTTAGTACTTTAGTAACATTTGGAGGTTCCATGAGTGATATTTGGGGGTTTGCCACTAGAAGCTTTGCTGGTGCTGCTGCAGTATTTGCTATTTTTGCTGCTCCTTCTATCGGTCCAGTTATTGGTTCATTTCTTGTAAAGTGGGCTAACTTTGGTTGGATCTCGTGGCTAATTATGATAATGAGTGGCATTCTGCTGTTATTAAATGTATTCTTCTTGAAGGAAACGTCTCCTCCTATTCTTCTTCGTAACAAGGCTATTAGATTGCGGAAAGAAGGGAAAAACGTTCGTGCTCCAATTGAGGCCATTCCTCCCACTCTTCGTAATTTGACAACTAAATACGGAATAAGACCATTTGCTATGCTTGTGGAAGATAAAGCACTGGCTTTTCTTTGTGTTTATGCTGGCATTTCTTATGGACTGTTGTACACAATCTTGGTTGCTCTACCGGTTACTTTTTCATCGTACCGTCATTTCGCGTATATTCCTACTTACTTACCTAGTATCGGAGTTCTCGTTGGTGTGACTTGTACTTCAATTTACATTAGCCTAGGAAACGCCAGTTATGTCAGAGCAGCTCAAAAGGCTGAAACTGTTTTCCTTCCCGATGAGAGGTTGAAACCAATGATGGTTGCCGGTGTTCTACTGCCAATCGGCCTGTTCATCTTTGCTTGGACTGCTCCATTTACAAACGTCCATTGGATTGGGCCCATAATTGGTGCTACTATTGTTGGGTTCACAACGTCCACAATTTTTATATCTTCCATCATTTATATGATAGAAGCCTACAAGCAATACGCTGCTTCTGCATTTGCAATCAATGCTGTTATCAGATCGTTGATAGCAGTGTTATTTTTGCTTGTACTTTCACGCATGATTGGGTCGATGACTATTCAAGGTGCATTTTCATTCTTTGGGGGATTAGCTATTCTAATTGCCCCCGGTCCGTTTATTTTGCACAAGTTTGGTAACAAATGGAGAGCAAGTTCTAAGTGGGCATAGAATTATTATATATATTATTAATCACATTTATAGAGTTAACTTATATTATTTATTTTTTCTGCGGTTCAATGCTATTACAGACCTGGGCGGAGCTCAGCCGCTAGAAGCTGAATCGGCAGCAGGGACTTGTCCCTGCATGATCGCTCGCAGCGGCTGATACCTGGCATAGCCGCGGTCGCGTACCAACAACCATCAGCCGTTCAGAAAAATACTACGTACTCTTTGAAATGGAGAATGATTGAGCATTTAATTATTGCGATTTGTATACTAGGATATATAACGCCTTCAATATGCCTAAACGAAAAGACATCTCTGTTAATGAGCGTCAATTCACATTGGGCTTGCTCAAGGAATCCCAGAGATTAGATGGTAGGTCGCTCGATCAGTTTCGTAAAGTTGATCTAAAGTTCGGTGATAGTTTAGGTCACACAGAAGTGCGACTTGGCAATACTCGGCTGGTAGTAAGGGTCTCAGCAGAAGTTAGCAAACCATATGAGGATCGTCCTTATGAGGGAACTTTTATCATTACGACAGATGTTTCTTCAATGGCATCACCACTATTTGAAAACAACCGGTACTCGGATGATGAGATGTTGATGACCAGATTAATTGAGAAGGCTATTCGCAGATCGAACGCTCTTGATCTTGAAAGTTTATGTATTGTAGCAGGAAAGTCATGTTGGATGGTTCGAGCTGATGTTCATTACCTTAGTTATGATGGTGGATTAGTAGATGCTACTTGTATTGGAGTCATTGCGGCACTCATGCATTTTCGTCGGCCTGATACATCTATTGATGGAGACCAAACAATTATTCATCCTATAGATGAAAGGAGTCCCGTTCCTTTATCGGTTCTTCACGTACCAATATGCGTTACGTTTTCATTTTTTAAAGTTGACGAGGTATCAAATGAGAATACTAATGGTGCTACCGTACCTAGTAACGGCGATGACTCGGCTGTCTTACTCATTGATGCGACCGCACAGGAAGAAGCTCTTCGTCATAGTGACCTTACAATCACTATCAACAAAAACCGAGACATTTGTCAAATTGCTAAGCATGGCGGTTACTCCGTTGAAGCACTTACGATTCTTCATTGTGCCAATCAAGCGTATAACATTGCATGTAATATCACTGATCTAATCTATCGCCGACTCAAAGAAGATGATGCTCTTCGTAATGCTGGCAACCTCGTGGAATTGACTGCTGAGAATGATCGTTAAAAACTCTCGATACTTATATATTTATTTCTTTTTTCTCTCGATGTGCCGTCACAAAAATTACTACTACTAGGTAAGATGAATTAGCAGTCCGTAAGACTATAGGAAGACTCCTTTGCGGTAATAATGGCCTTCATGAGGGAAGCCAATATAACTGGCCGGTGAAAACCTAACAAGCGTAGTCCAAGGTAAACTACAGCGTTATCTATATAGAATAAAGAACAAACAAAAATTTCGGTCATGAACGGAGAGCTATTTCATACGAGTATCACGAAATTATTATTGCTGTAAGACTTTCGGTCGCCGACTCTTCATCATCACGTGATACTTTGGGCCGCTGTCGCGGTTTAGTCTTCAAAGCTATGCTAACAAACAGCACCCGAGGGATGGATGAGACTGGACGAAAACAACACCCCTGAAATGAAATAGGCATTTTGTTTCTACGTTTCTCACACTGCGGTTTGCTGCGTGGTTTATTTATTTATCTTTTGTGTTCATCGTAATTTGATTTAGAAAAGGCTATACGAATATAATGCCAACTTCTCGTTCAAATATCAGGGTCGAGGTCACCTTTAAAAATCCAGTTGTATTTGCCGGTGAATCTTTGAATGCCATTGTCACATTTAGAAATATCTCTTCGGAAGATAGCGAGATAGATTCCAGTGCTTCTGGATCACACGTCACTACGGCCTCAAATAGTGGCAATGGTCATCAAAGACATAAATCAACAATTGATACCAGATCATTACAGCACCAGAGAATCGGAAGAACTGCGGTAAACGAAAGTATAAATGAAACTAGCCAGGATAGCCAACCAACGGCTGGCAGTGATGGAAATGCAAGTGGAATCACGGTTGATTCTGCCAGCGATGGTACAGCTGAGGAATCGTCAGTGTTAGCTTCACCAGGCGAACCATCACCTATTAAACGAAATGGTCTCAAAACCGTCCTAGCTCAAGAGGATGACTCTTGGTTATCAGGTCGTAGGTTATCTATGCAACTAGCCAACTCTTTTCGTGAGTTCTATAGCAGTGCTAATAGTAGCTCCACTGGTATAACTAGATCGTCTTCTGGCCTTAACCGGTCTGCTTCTACTGCTACGAGAGGTAGTTCCAGGTTGGCTGGAACAGGTACTGTGGCCGGCACCAATGGTGCTGTAGGTAATAATGCCTCCAGATCCCTGCGAAACATAGTCACTTCGCGCACTATTCCATCAACAAACTTATTAATGGGATTTGCTCAATTACAGGGATATTTTCAAGTTGATGAGTCGATTGTATCAGCTGAAGTATTTGAACACGTTAAGACTCAAGGGATTGTTGTGGGTAGAAATGGACTTGAATATCGTAGTGGACGTGGAGAAACAGGCTTATTAAAGGGACTTACGTCGGGACTTGGATCATTTGGCAGATTCGGTTCTTTCTTTAAAGGTGATAACACGAATAATACTAGCCATGCACGTTCGAATCCTCGAAATGGCAATGGTGCCTCTAATGGCCCAAATGGAGGTGGTAGTTCTTCAAATGGCCCCTCTGATATCCCAATATTCTCTACCCCCCAATCATTACTGTTTATAGACTTGAAATTAGTACCTGGGGAATCAAAATCATTCAGCTACCAACTCAATATCCCTAAATCGCTTCCTCCATCTTGTAGAGGTAAAGCAATTAGCATCTACTACAACCTTGTAATTGGAACTCAGAAACTCACTATGAAAGGTTCTCCAGAGCCAAAAATTATTCTTGTACCATTTCGGGTGTTTCCTTTTGTTGACAGCTCTGGAAATCAACCTTGCCATAACCTGACTGAGCCAATTGTTTTACAGAAAGATGACGCGGTTATTACTCAAATAAATGAAAGGATGCCCAGCCTTAAAAGCTTTGAGCTGCTTGAACAAAAGCAAACATCTTCCAATACAAGTCATGACAGCCCGTCGCTCAAACGATCAAAAGACGAATTCATAAATTATCTAGATGATTTGTTAACTAATGGATTACCGTCAATCGCTGAAACATCTGTACCTGACATAAGTATTGGTGAAGAACCTACTCATCTCTTAAAGCACCGCTCTTCACTACAAGCAGTGGGCGGGCAAGATGAATATACTGCCAGAGAAAATATTGACTTTTTTATTAAATACTATCAGCAGATTCAAGCACAACAGATTCAAATACAGCAGGCTCCGAGGGAAGACAATGAAATGGAACCGGATTCAACAGAAAGTGCTGCATCATCATCTCCACTTCCGCCACCGGCACCACATCTAGCACTTCAGTCCAGTTTTCATAAAGTTAGCTTTGACATCAATCTCAATGGTCATCGAATTGCATTCATCTACTTATCCAAGCCAGTTTATAGAATTGGTGAAGACATCATACTCGTGTTTGATTTCACCACTTCTATCCTCCACTGTCGTCATATTACAGCTACTCTCGAAACAACCGAAAAAGTTGGTCCAAAAATCTCACTGAAGTCTGACCAAGAAACCACCCCTCTCACAAGAAGAATATTTTCACATACGGCCATATCAACATTTGCTTCGTCCAAAACATGTATTCAATTCACTATTCCTTCAACGGGCACCCCTCAATTCAGTACGTCCGACATCTCGCTTGGATGGTCCGTTAAAATTGATTTCATCACCAGTTCCCCTCGTATATCGAAGGACCAACAGTCTATACTAAAACCAGCATCAGTTCCAACGTCCTCTTCATCCATCTTTACTGCAAAATCAGCTCTGCCTAGTGAAACCTTCAGTTGTAGAATTCCTATTCAAGTCTACCCAACTAACCAGGATATTAAAGCTCTGCTTGATCACCATTCAGGAATGATGAACCGAAGATGGGTTATATGATATAATAGTTTATTTTATAAATAATGAACACAAGACAGGTTGGATAAAATCTCTCTGTTTAATAATATATATTTATGCATCTATTGACCGGTCTCATTACTGTTATTATTATCTGGTTCGGCTGTTGAACTTCTGCTGGTGGTTTCACTTTTGGCGGTGCTATCATCAGCAACATCAACTTTCTGGCATTCCTCCGGAGCAATACTGGGAGTCCTTGACTGACTAGGTGACGGAGTACTTAGTCTTTGCCGTCTTCTAGCAGCCCATCTTGTTAACCCAGAAAAATATCCTTCTTGAGGAGGTGGCTCGGCTGCGCTTGATGCTGTACTCATCGATCTTTGCGATTTGTGACTGGTTGTTTCAACAGACTCAGCTAGTGATTTACTATCACTATTGTCTGAGTTATCAGAAATCAATGAGCTGATATTGTCCCCATATTTAGCATTCGAACTTGGAGACGAAGAATCCAATGTCGCAGTAGTCGACGATTGAGCTGTTGGAGGTCCCCATAAGTTGCCGAATACTTTTGAAACACTCTTGGCGATTCCTTCTCGAGAAGTTATCGTGTTGTTCAATAATGCTTCTCCCATATGCTTTGGTTCAATAATATCAAATAATTCTTCATCAGTGAACTTGTTGAAGATACGATAGTTATTTGACATTTTCCATTCTTTGACCCAATTATTATTGTATAAATTCAATGGATTGCCAACAATGTCGCGAACAAACACAGGGGGCGGGGATGGTCCAATCTTAGTCAAAAAACTATCGTATTTTACCGACGCCAGTAAATGCATAATGTAATCTTCAAATTGTACTCTGATAAAATCTTCACTGCCATGGAATACTAATCCACGACTTTTAGCAGGATCCACACTATCCCAAGTATCTCGAACCGCTTGATTGATGCTACCAATCCATCTCTTGTCTGCAGAAGATAAAGCTAGAGCAGATTCTAAAGATTTGTTTAGGACTTGAACACTATCATCATCCATCTACAAAATGTTAGTATTGAACACTGAGTGATAAAAAATACGGCTAACTTACGTTTACAACGACGTCTGCTATAGTTGAACTTGGTGCCAGAACAAGCGAGTTTGTACTTCCAACTAAGAAATACTTCGTTTCGTCTGCCTGCAGTTCCGATAATTGCTGTAACGGGACATATGGACTAAATATGCCTCCGCCAGCAAATAGCTGAAGAGGCAGACCCATAAATGCTAACAATGAACTTCTATCACTAGTACGAAGACTAGTTGGCTTTCTGAGATTTGTTTCATAACTACTTAGTAATGGTGAACCGCAATCCTCTAAATTGCTTATAAGGTTTGGAATAAGCGAAACTATCGAGAACTGGGAAGCACATAACAGTTCAGTGTTCGAAGCAAAAAATAGGATCCTCTTTTCAAGAAGAAGGGCCTTCAGGATGAGAAGAACTCTAGATCCGAGGCGATAAATCAGCTCTCGGAGAGGCATACCAATATTCATTGATGCATCATCCAATTTGTACGTGAAGATCTGAGTTAAATTCTCGTATAAATTGTCAATAAGTTGGCGATCTTCGAAATCGCCCTGGATAAAGTAAGCACGTGTGACAACGGCAAGCTTCTCTTTGATGGGCCCAAAAATAGGTTTGCGTGCAACTACAACGACAGATTTCTGAACTGTTGAGCGAGTGATATCATCAGTTATATGCTTAAGGTCTTGGGTCTTGATTTGTCGATTACAGGAGATGCCAAACAATGTTGTGACATGTTTGAAATCAGATTCTTCAATTATATGACCATCTTGATCTCGCTTAGGAGTTGGATTCACTGCAATTTTCTTTTTATCATCGTATAATAAAGTAAAATAGCAGAAATTTTCGTCCCGGACATGACTACCATCCGGTAGACTTTGAAATGCAAGATATGGCCATACAGCAGATTTATCACCATCTGGACCTACCCAGTATTCAACTTCGGGGCCTCTGGCATGATGGAATCCGACCACACACACCCCAAATATGATATTTTCTTCTTCTTCAACTTCTTCCTTCACTGTTTCTATTGGATTTAGTTCGAATGTAGGATTACGAACAGTTTTGGGTATATTTTTAGGTTTGAATTTGCTTTCCGAATTAACACTGTCGGACTCTACTTCATAAGAGTTGAGGCTGCTGTCTACCCTGAAAATCTCAGGGATGACTGTAGAACCAGAACCTTCAGTTTCCGAGTGCTCTTCTTTAGGTAATGAGATGGAATCAGCAGGGTGGGCCGATATGTGCGCAGGATAAGCAGACTGGGCATCTTCTTGGTCGACAGAGAGCGAGACAGCATCAGTAGAAGGTTCAGATGCGCTAACCTCATCTTTCTTGTCCTCGTACTTTGTTTTATTGCTAACTGTCTTTTTATCACCACCAATAGCATCGTGTGTTAGAGAATCTGAAACTGAAACAATTGGCGGCACAATGGTTCTTAATTTTGCTTTACTAAACGTCCTTCTTTCAACTTTTGGAGTTTCTGTAGAAGAGTCCATTTGGCTTTCAAAATTGCTAACCAATCTTGAAACAAGTCGATCTTGCGGGCCCTTGGAATATGAGCCATAGTCTATTGTACCTGCAGCGCCCTTTTTACCTGTGGGAGTGGTAGCCTCATCAAAGCTGAATGACGATTCTGAATTTAATGATCTTTGAGGAGACGGACGTTCGGGTGAGTGTCGTTCTGGTGATTTGTTAAAATTATTGGAATGTAAAGATTCACCCCTAGGATGAACATCATTGGAAGTCTTGATTTCCAGGGGCTTCTTTAAAGGGTCCGTTACGTGCTGAGTTGAGGTTACACTGACTATCTCGGCGACTTCGTCATGATTGCTGCTGTCTTCCTTTTCTGTGTTCTTGTTGTCTTGCTCTCCTGCCTCTTTTTTCTTCTCTTGTTGAATATCCGTCCTCTCTTCTTTTTGAACTGTTCCCTCGCTTTGGCCCTCTACATCTGTTGTCTCGTCAGTCAGATCTATAGCCTGATTCTTTTTGTCTTTCCCTTCATTACTGTCGTATTCATTCTCTTGTACATTGTCGCTTTCCCTTGATTCACGTGGGACTTCTATGGTTTCATTCTTAGAAGGCTGCTCCTGCTCTGTTGATAGTTTATGGACATTACTTGTATCAACAAACTCATCAACATCATGTTCCTCCTGAGAAGAAGGGAATCCTCCAGGGATGCTAGTAGTATCACTAGGCCGATCAAGCGTATTAAGAGCAGATGAAGATGTCATCGTCTTGGATTGCTTGTTTGTATGGGGGCCGTTGGTAGCATGTGTGGAACCCTGTAAATCAACAGAATCTTCTACTAGAGATGTGGGTGAGCGGTGTTGATCTTCTTGATCGGCCGGTGATGATGATAATAATGGTGGTTCCTGAATTGTTTCGTCATTGACTATATCTCTTGACCCAGTTATTTCTAATTCATCGTCGTGGTCACATCCATCATCTTTCTTCTCCTCATGTTGTATGTCCGTCTGGCAGTCTTCCACGTTCATTATCCTCTCTATAAGTTTCTATCTTTGAAACAACAATAGCGTGATTCGGTGAGCTTGACCCTGATTGTCGTCAATTCGATCTTTCTAGGTCTTTTGTTCGTCTTCTTTTTCTTTGAACGTATTTATTTGTAGTTTTTCGCGGTGAGCCATGAAAGAGAATCAACAAAAACGCGTGTGAAATTATACTACAATTAGCTGGCAAAAAAAACTTGTTCACTGACCTGAGCAGGCTAGTTTTCACTGTTGGCTGGCTGTTTCGTTTCGTGCGCGCTCGAGTTAAATTTTACTTATCTAACTTTAAAGTAAACCAATTTCAGTTCAGAAAAGTTAAACTGGTATAAAGTTTCTTTTCTTAGTATTCCGGTGGGTAAAGAAAATATTTTGGCCCTATATGATCGTCGTCGATATTGGATCTCCTCACTTTGACTGACGCGAAGAGACGAAGATTACAATACACTGTCACACAAGACGCGGGAAATTGTTTTGGTTTACGTCTGGACCTGATAGTGGATGGTAGTGCCTTGGTTGTAGGGGATAAATTACGTGCCTAAATTCGTCTATTATTGGTCACGTGTATTTTGTATGATCAGACATAAAAAATCAGGGGTTTTCAAGGTAAGGGTGAGAGAATGAACAGCAGCAAACAGGCGGGTGGATTGCGCGCTCGCGCGTAAGGTTCAAGGCCCTTAAGCAGTACCAGAAGTAAGTCAGTAGCAGTTGTTTAGTTGTCGCCAACATGTCTAAAATAACAGAATCTGTATGTCTTATAGGATCAAGGCGGAGAAGTCATGCCTGCGTAGTCAGAGAATTATTTATACATTCTTGATTAAGAGGTAGATATAATAAACTGAAGAGATCTATACACTTTTCTTTGGGTGAACTAGAGGTTCTATCGTGCATAAAATTATGTCGTCACTAAAGTGTGATTGGATTGGTGTAGGCAGGAATCACAGAAATTGATTCAGACTTAGATTTCTCATTACACAATTCCCTTCTCGTCGGATCTAATAGTAACGGTTTAAGGGCGGTACTTTGGGTGCTAAAAAGGCTAGCGACACCAGGTTTCGATCCTGGAACCTCAGGGTTATGAGCCCTGCGCGCTTCCATTGCGCCATGTCGCTTATATTTCGGAAACCCCTCCTTTTCATGGAAAAGAGGCACTCTATATGAAAAGTTGAGAATTTGGCCCTAAATTGCTATATTTTGAAGTTTTTTTACCTGATTTCTGTATTCATGGCTATTTCAAGGCTGGGCTTCGAACACTGAGTAGATATCTTGTACAAACAGGCAGTTTTTGTAATTATGTTGCACTTATACGTTTATGCTAACTAAATGCACACATATATCTAATATGTTTAAACTGCTTATTGGGATAGCATGAACTAATAATAAATGGAATCAAAACAATAATGTGACCTGTGGCTACAACTTCGATCGTATTGGGCCAGATACAGAGCAATAAGACCAGTAGATGTTTACCCATTTATCTATAGCGTGGAATATCCATTTCATGATACCCCTATTTCTTAACTCTATTAGAAATCATATTCCCATTTAAAGCACTCCAACAAATGAAGCCAAGTGGAATAAGTTCGAACCGGCTTGGCATCTTGAAAGATGCGAATAAGCTAAATTATGAAAATTGGTATTATTTCATAATTATGTAAGACAGAGACTTTAATTGATTATCTATCTATCTAATTATAATTATGAAAATAAATTCGCATATAGTCATCTCCAACTCTAGACATTAATTGATTATCTATCTATCATCTCCAACTTAATTGGATAAAGCAGTACCTAATACTCTAGTGTGAATACGGAATATATTTACATAGATCAAACATGTAACTGTCACAGATCCATAGATTCAAATAACCGCATATTAAGTCAAATTCACGGGTTAGGGCTAACCTGCATTACGTTTTTCTATTGATAAATCGTACTTCCCTGCGTTTAATAGAGCTTATCGAAACTAAACTTATTATTACTCGAAGGAGAGAGTGAATCTATCATTTATTTATAGATTTGCAGTACATAAGAAGGAGAAAAATGTCGAAAACGACCACTGAGCCAACGATAAGGAAGAAAGGCCCTTATAGTAAAGCAGGGTGCAACGAATGTCGTAGGAGAAAAGTTAAGGTGAGTAACTGGCACGACATTCGAGTGGCCAGAGATGTAAAGGGATACTAATAAAAAATAAAGTGTGATGAATCAAAACCAATCTGCTGGCAATGTAATAGGCTACAAAAAGAATGTATATACGAAGATAGACAGAAGAACAACAAGCTCAGCTATAGTTCATCACCAACAATGCCTCGCTTGCAATCAATGGTAGTGAACAATGAACAACCTGTAGCTATTGTTTCTACCAATGGGAATGTACCATATCCAATCTCCGAGCCAGCATCTTTAGCGAGCAAATTCAAAGAACCAAGCACCCCTATCAATGTTCATAAACCATCTCAATTTTTTGATGAATCCCTTTTAAACGATGAAGATTGGATATCTCATGCTGGATTATTGGCCACCAATCTCAATGACTTAGTTAGTATGAGATTAGGAGAACTTTCAGCGAGCCCTGCCAGTAGACAGTCGAGTATTGCACCAAGCGAGTTTTTAGAATCATTAGAATCCCCCTGCTACACCACTGAAATCCGTCAAAATGTTCCATTAGACTACATCAAGTTGAGCCGTCAACATAAATTATACCTTGAAGAGTTTTATCATGGGTTTTCTAAAATAATTCTACCTTTCACTGCTAATCACAACGGCGTTGACCTCAACCCAGTTCGAGACGTCTTATTAACCTATGCTGCTAGAGAGAAATACCTACTATTAGCATTGTTAGCATGCGGTGCAAGGTCATCTCATAAGAAGACTGGCCTATCTGAAGATGAACAAGCATACTGTGATTATTTAGCGTCTTGTATTGAATCATTGGAAACAATTTTCACATCAGAAACAAACCTAGTGCCGAGGATTGAAACCATCTTGTTAACTGTTCTAGTTCTCACAGCCGATCATGCTTCAAGTAATAATCAGAATAGGAATTGGAGAGCTCATCTCCAAGGTGCCAAGGAATTATTACTAAAATATGCATCGCAGTCGAGACCTTCTCATGTTCTCGTGTTATGCAAAGCCTGGTACTCATCAATCGAGATACTAGCTGCATTAGTAGCACCAAACGGTGGCACTTTGACTTCGGATGAAGAACTTGACCTACTAATTTCCCCCGATAGTCCTATCGAAGCACAATCTTTAATGCAACTGCATCTCTGTCGACTCGATGGATTCAATTTAATACACGGTTATTCAAATCAACTAATCATTATTATTCGTGATATTATCAAACAGCTTCGGAAAGTTCGCCAAAGTAGTTTTAACATGAGCCCATACGGATCCGAGGCATCTTCGACAAACAATGAAAGCACTGGTAATTCAGCTGGCGCGATTCCGTACAGAGAGCTGGTAAGACTCATGGCTGGCCTTCACGAACAACTAGACTTCACAGTTGCGGGTAAACCTCTCACCGCTACTGCATTATCGAACGATTCAATCGGTGTGGTTACTAAGAACAACATACGTACCTCATTTTGCTGGTTTGATTTATCCCATAAATCTTACGCATTAGCTGCGCTAGTAACAATACTGACAACGCTTCAAGGATTACCGAAAACGTCTCCAATAGTGCAAGAAGCAGTTAAAGAAATATTATCATTGATGGTTTTCTTGGATGGTCCAGTAAAGTCATATAGTACATTTCTTCTTCAGTGGCCAATGCTGGTAGCAGGTTCTAATGCTATCGATGAACATGATATCGCTAAAGTAGAAAAGTTTTTCAGGCTATTAGCTGAGTTAGGTGCTGGATCTGCGGGTCTCGTGCTAAAGAAAATGAGAAAAACTTGGGGTGTCAGCGATGAAATAGGTGAGGTAGCTAGCAGCGGAGATGATGAAAAAGATATTGTTACTTATTAATATACGCTGCTATATTTATTTGGTACCTATGTATATATTTATTTATCCAATTTCTTCGATTGTTCCGCATCATATAAAATCATCAAGGAAATAATCGAATCAGCAACTTGGGCAGCAACAATAGAAGTAATTTCATTGTTAGTATCATAAGGAGTAGCAACTTCAACGACATCACCTCCAACGACATTAAGTCCTTCCAAACCATCAAGAATAGTTAGTAACTCCCTGGAGGTAAGACCACCTGGTTCAACAGTCCCACTCGCTGGAGCTACCGATGGGTCCATACTATCGACGTCGACAGTAATATAAACCGGACCATCTCCCACACGCTTTTTAATTCTCTCAATGAATCCCTTTGTTCCAATCGTATCAATATCCCGAGCGAGAATACGATCAAAGCCACATTCAATATCGTGCTCAACGTCCTTGGGGCCGGGATAAGGACCTCGAATAGCAGCATGGATGTTAGAATCATCAGATAAGTACCCATACTCATGGGCATAATGCAAGTATGTACCATGGTTAAGGCTCTGATAGTCTGTAATATTGCCTCCAAAATAATATGGATTCCAAGTATCTAAGTGAGAATCAAAGTGAATAACAGACAACTTGCCCCAATTTTCATAGGCGGCCTTGATAGCAGGAAGAGTAATGGTATGATCGCCACCGAGAGTGAAAACCTTTGGGTGCTTGTTAGGATTTTTCTTAGAAACAGCATGCTTACCGGCAGCACGATTGGCTCTGTAAATTTGATCAATGGCTATTCTGTTATCGAGAGGGGTGACCGGTGCAGAACCACAATCAACAATCTTGGCCCAGTTGCTATAAGGATTGAACCCCTGCTTATAGACTGAGTAAGCAGGTGCCAGCCTTCTAGAACCAAGACGAATACCAGAAGGACCGAAACGAGCTCCAGGCCTGTAAGAGACACCAGAGTCAAAAGGAGCGCCGATAACTGCAATATCAAACACCTCGTTTTCAAAAGTATCAGAATTGAAACAATCAACAAATGGTAGGTGAGCAAAAGTATCAATATAACCAAATTCGCCACCTCTATAAAGGACAGTAGACCCGTTCAAGTCACGTAGATCATCAGGATCAGGATACTGATAAATGTCATTAAGAGACAGGGCATGGAGTTGGTCAGGCAATGGCAGTGGGTTCTGTTTACCGCTTATTCTGATTGCACCTGGCATCTCCATAAAAGGACCAAAGTATTGGTCAAGGAACGACTTCTTACTGAAGTCAGACGTTTTGCTATGTGAATTGAGTTTGTCGCACTCGCAGTTCAGTACAATCTGTTCATCATTAGAAATGGATAAGGAATTGGCTATGTTTATAGCGGTGAAGAAGAGAGATACGTTTAACTTCATTGTAGCGATACTTTGTAGAAAATACAGAGAGAAGACCTGGAAGATATAAGCTCATATTAATACTCTTCTATATTTGGGTTACGTGATATTTCTTTCAAAGTATTGGCATTGATAGTCCTAAGAGACGATTCATCGAGTTTACGCGGAATATACATATTGCGAGCAATAATGATTACTGAAAAATTGCGAGGAATATCGGCAAGATTAGCCATAAAGCAGATAAATTACCCCTGAACGGAAATGCTAATAAGCTGATAAGATATTGATAAGATATTTTGCACCAATTAGTCTATTCCGAGATATTTTCAGAGAGTCATCCGACCAGCAGTGCTGAACTATGTCGACTTATAATATATCTAGGAAGACCCCTCTCCCTCATCATCTGGTTCATCAGACTTATAACTAAAATGACTTCAGAAAATGATATACTTTTTACCCAGGGGAGTAAAGTGTATGGTTCGGTCGTTATTACGGCAGATAATGAAGCTAATCCACCCTCGACCGATGATGAAGCAGACTCATTATGGAATGAAATAACCGTTCTCACCAGATCTTCTATACCCTTGATAATTACGTTCTTTCTTCAGTATTCTCTTACAGCCGTCTCAATACTCTCTGTTGGCCATATTGGAAAAAAAGAGCTAGCAGCAGTGTCCTTGGCTACAATGACTTTTAACGTAACTATATCAATTGTTAATGGAATGGCCACTTGCTTGGATACATTTTGTTCTCAAGCATACGGTGCACAGAAGTATAATCTAGTGGGTTTGTATTTCCAGCGGTGTACAGCTATGATATTAGTATCTAGTATCCCCATTATCATACTTTGGTACAATTCTTATTCTCTTCTATCACTTGTAGTGCCAAACAAAGAATTGGCCCTACTGGCTCAAAACTATTTGAGAATAATGTCTTTTGGGGCTCCCGGATATATATTCTTTGAAACAGGGAAGAGGTTTCTACAAGCCCAGAATATTTTTGTAGCAGGCCAATACTGCCTATTCATTTGCGCCCCCATTAATGCAATTCTAAACTATTTGTTAGTATGGAACAGAATGATTGGTATTGGGTTTGCTGGAGCCCCTCTATCTACAGCAATATGCTATTGGTTAATGAGTTTTTTGTTACTAGCGTATGCTATGTTTATTGATGGAAGTCAATGTTGGTACGGGCTACAATTTCGAGACGCATTCAAGCAGTGGGGTCCAATGATGAAACTGGCCCTGAATGGTACTGCAATGCTGCTATCAGAATTTATTGCCTTTGAAATTCTCACTCTTTCTGCTTCTCGCTTCGGTACATCTCAATTGGCTGCTCAATCGGTTGTGTCTGCGATAGCTACAATTACGTTCCAGGTTCCGTTTGGAGTAGCTGTTGCTGCATCAACCCGTATCGCAAGCTTGGTAGGGGCAGGAAAACACCTAAAAGCACACTTTTCTATCAAAATTGTTGCAGTAATTGCTGGTATAATGGGAATATTCAATTTCTTGTTCCTCTTTTTATTCAGATATCGTATCGCAGAAAGCTATACGTCGGACGAGAGTATAATTAGAGTTGCCGCTCATATTCTTGCAATATTAGCTCTTAATCAGATATTCGATTGTCCTAATGTCCTCTTTGCTGGATGCCTAAGAGGGCAGGGACGACAAGCAGTAGGAAGCACATTGAATTTGATAGCTTACTATATAATTGCTGTACCTGTAGCTCTGATACTAGCTTTTCACTTTGAAATGGGACTAACAGGATTATGGGCAGGTCTTGGAATTGGTATCACATGCTTAGCAGCTGCTGAAGCTTGTGCTTTGCTGAAATCAAATTGGAAGGCAATTGTCACTGCCGCCGAGGAACGAAATAGAATATAATAGCCAGTCAATATATTATCTGTATATTTGTAGATAGAATTGCGCACTGATGATTGAATAGAAGAGTGGTAATACCTGGGTACCTTTGCCATTAATTTCCGTAGAAGAATCCTCTCCAAATCACAATTACTTGCAATTGTACAATGCGAGGAATTGTCTATCGGTAACTTCCTCGCTACTACCAAGTGCGCAATCTGAGTTTCAAAGTAACCTAATTCAATACAGATCATCTTAGATATGATACAAATATTCCGAGGAACTCCTAGCCATTGATAAGATAAGAAAGAGATATCGCCATGCTTGATTATCCAGGAGACGATAGCATAGCGATAGCTATGTTATCAGCTTATCAGTGGGAGGCATTTCAACCAGTGGATGCTCCAACTATTGAAAAAAGGTCGCTACAATCAAATCAATTGCGAGAAACACTTTTCTCTTATCAGAAAGCTGGTAGCTATGCCCTCGACTATTTTAATGGTGCGCTTACCTTCATTGGATGCCAAAAAATCCAAGGATTGCAGGTAAACGAAAGAATTTATCTTAACAATGAAGTTTTCAGCTAAACTGAAACATCTCAGCGAAAAGTTAGAGGTTCCCCATGAAGGACTTCATAAGCTCACAGTCTTACAAAACCCTGATCTTGAGCCGATGCCGGTCGAGCGCCGTATTTGGGGACTATGGAGTTTCTGGGGGTACTGGGCCGTTCCTAATTTCACAATCTGGACATGGAGTACTGGGTCGGTTATGCTATCGTTGGGTCTCAATATCGGTCATACGATGGGGGCCCTTACATTAGGAAATATACTTATCTGTATTTATACATGTCTTAACTCTGGTCCTGGTTCAAAGTTTCATATTGGTTATACCGTCTGCCAAAGAATGATTTTCGGAATTTATGGATCGGGCATTGGTATCTTCGTTCGTATTATTCTGTCTATTGTTTTTTACGGATCTCAGAGCTGGTTGGGTGGACTGGGAATTGTTGTAATGTTCTCATCCTGGAGTAAATCTTATATGGGTATGCCAAACACTTTTCCAGAAAGTGTTTCTATGACTACTCGTGATTTTATTGGGTTTCTGGTCTTCCAGTTGGCACAATTTGCGTTCTTTTTAATGAGACCAGAGAAAATGAACAGATATATCAACTTCTCGTGCGTGATTACTGTTATTGCTATGGTTGGAGTTCTCACTACTACCTTGGCTAAAAATGGCGGCCCTGGACCTATTTACTATCAGTCTGTTACGATGGGCAAATTGAAGACTGGTTGGATGTGGTTATATTCAATTACTGTTTGGTATGGAGCTCTTTCACCGGACGTCACCAATCAAAGTGATTTCTCTCGATTTGCTTCATCTAAAATGAAAATGTACATTGGTATTATTAGTTCGATAATGATATCTGGAACATTTGTTCCCTTAGCCGGGCTCCTCTGTGCGTCTGCAACACTTGAACTCTATAATACTGAAATGTGGCTCCCAACTGATATTTGCCTTAAATGGATGACATTAAATTACTCTCCAGGAGCGAGAGCAGCTGCCTTTTTCTGTGGGCTAGCATTTGCTTCTTCCCAAATGACTTTCAATGTAGAGGCTAATGGATTTGCAGGAGGTATGGATCTCTCAGGCGTTATGCCTCGATATATTAACATTAGAAGGGGTGCTATTATTACGGCTCTGTTATCATGGGTTGTCCAGCCATGGAAGTTTTACAATACTTCATCTGTGTTTATGAGTGTTATGAGCTCATTTGGTGTTGTGGTAACCCCCATAATTGCGATAATTGTTGCTGACTTTTATATTATAAGAAAGCAAAGAGTTTCAGTAGCGGACCTATACAGCACCAGCAAAGAAGGGACCTTTTATTTTACAAAGGGGTTCAACCTGAGAGCTATATTTGTGTGGCTGGTAGGAGTCGTTCCTGGAATCCCTGGGTTAATTGATTCGGTATCACCTATAAGTGGTCTCCCGGAAGGTCTACAAAATTTCTTCTATGGGAATGCTGTGCTGGCATTCATCTGTCCTTTAATTCTCTATGTTCTTACTTGTAAGATATTCCCAGTAAAGAATGCTGGCGTCATGGATAAACAAGACATATTCGGCGTTTTCACCTTGGAAGAGTGTTTGGAATTAGACATGCATCCAGCAGAAAATGGCGATGTTATAATTGAGGGACAAAGGGTCATAAATGAGGAGAATTCCACAGAGATTATTAAAGAGTATATATGAAAAACAATTTTGTCAAGTATGTAGGTTAAGTTTAGTTTTGTTAATGGATGTATTGTATCACGATAAAATATTCCTTGGTCCCTAAGACTCTTCGACATCGAGATAAAGTCGAGCGAAAGGTGTATATTTTGACTTCTTGAACAAAAGTTCAAACAATATATAAACAAAAACAATGACGACACCAGCAGGACTCGAACCTGCGCGGGAAAATCCCAAAAGATTTCTAATCTTTCGCCTTAACCGCTCGGCCATAGTGCCTAATTCACGTAATTCCAAAAACTTGAAGTATTTTCAATGAACATCTCATGGTTAGGGTATATAACCCCATAGGGTAATAGATCCACATAAAACGTTCGCTCGAATGGATTTGGAAGTCAAAAACCCAGCGCCCTACAGTGAATGTGGAGTAACGGAGGAGGAGCATGAATATAAAATATAAATATACAGACCAAACGCTTTTTTTATCTTCGAAATCAATCCGTCTTCCTTTGTATTGTTTTATTTGTATTATATTTATGCAAGACAGAGTGATTATCTATCTATCTTCGAAATCAATTATTACATATTATTATATAACAATCTCCTGGAGCTTATTGCTCACTACTTAATCCTCTCGTTCTCAATACTTAGCCCTCTCATGCTGCATACGTAATACGTAATTGAAATGAACAATAAAAGATATAATTATGTAAGACAGAGACGTTAATTGATTATCTATCTATCTATCTGAACAATAAAAGATAGGTAAAGTAAAGTATCGCGAGAGAACTGGTTTCCCTATGATGCTTTTGAAAAAAATGAGAATCCAGCCCTTCCTTAGAATGCTGAGTCCAATAGCAAATCCTAAAAACCGTTTTAGAGGCTGGCAAGCCCTTATCTGGTGGCACGTGCTGAATCCGTTTTCTTTTGTATTGTTTTTTAATTATGTAAGACAGAGACGTTAGATATATCTATTCATCTATAGGTTTAATAAAGTAAAGTGCCTCCATTATATAACCACACTACACCGCTACTTGTGCCTCCTGTCACCATGGGACTCTGGGCCAATATACGTATTCCCAGAATTATTGTAGATGCAATTGAATCGTCTGTCTATACATTCGCTTTGGAAGAAGTATAAATATGAACCAATTGATCGCCAATACATCATATTTTGTCACTAATTAGACCAAGACTCGTTGACGTTCTTGCTTGAAGATAGAATACCCGTGACAACTTAACAACTAGCATACGACAGTACTTTGAAGAGCGAGATGAGAGAGATAACCAGGTTGAAGTGCTGTTCATTATTTTTCAATCTGCTGGTAAAAGATAAATGGTGGTGGTGCTCAGAGAACTGTGTATGAGCATGGGTTCACGAGCATTGATAGTCGTAGAATTACCTCTCTGCAATTTGAGCTTTATCTGCGACGAAATCCGTCCGCATCACAACAGACTGTGCTAGTCGACACGACTGTTTCCCTTGTTTCCCTGAGCGGCGTGTATACCAACGGTAGGAGACAGATATCAGCGGTCGATATCTCTTGAAACGAATGATATAGCGAATTATTATCCATATTACTGAATGCTACCGTATAATTAGCTCGACAGATATATATCCATTTGCATCTGCCATTGTGAACGGTTTTTCTAGTCGAGATGGCCTATAAAGCTTTTTGGATATTCTTAAGGTCCGTGCAATATCTGCAGGTACAGTATACGAAAGTATCTCTATAAGTATTTCTGCTGGCAGACAAAAAGTATTTATTTTGATTATATTCTATACTGCAGTTCAGTGAGAGGTAAGTCTGCACGATAAGCTGATAAGCATATTAAGTGCAATGTAACCCTTGCCCTGCGAGCACCATGAGTGTGTAGGAAAGTTCTATTATTTCTAGTTTTTTGGATATCCCATATCTTCGTAGGAATTGGTAGGTTCATAGGTTCATCCCTTAGTGCTTTCTGCGAGAAGCATAATAGATCATAAAGTCGAATAGATCGGTCATCGCGGGATTGTTATAGTTTCATTATACGAAACATATCTGTTTGTCATATTTTTCAAGTGCATGGATTAACAGAACATTCTCTCGATCTTTGGTAGCTAGGCTCAACATAATAGTTAACAGTTAGCCGACTTGCAAGCCACTCGCATAAATATTGAATTGACATTGGACAGTTTTTTGAACAGGCCTAAACAGCTCGCGAACACTATCTTCCATGGGCACTCCTGTGGGAGAGCTACCCCAGTCTCACAGCAAACAGCAAAAACGAATAGACAATCTATTTTTCTAAATATTACTATTATTTATAATTTAATCATTGGATGTATCCATTTCGTTTGATTTATGATCATCTGCCTCTTTATTATCTTCCTGAGCAGCTCCTTCTTGAAGTTGGGTAGTACCAGCAGTAGCATTACTAGCTTCGTCAGCAATCTCAGAAGAAGTCTCTTCTGGAATTGTTGAGGAAGAAGCACTAACAGCTGCTGTAGCAGCAGCAACCTTTTCTTTTTCCTTTTCTTGTCTTGCCTTCTCATCTTCTAATGACATTCTTAATGCTAAAGCAAGTTCTGGGTCAACGCTTGGATCAACTCCGAATTCAAACAGTTCAGAACTAGAACCAGTGCCCCCAGCTCCACCACCACCAACGCCACCCAATCCTCCAGGAATGCTTCCCCCTGCGCTATCTTCATTGATGACGGGTGACGAAGCAAGTACGTCGGATAAAAGATGAGGTCCAGGTGGAATAGTCACCAAATGACTATTATCACTAGAATTGACCTGTTCGATAAACTTTTCCAGTTTATCAGTGTTTTCATTTTCTTCGCCAAAATTAATGAAGTCAACTGCGACATTATTCTTCTTCATTTTTTTGGCCAATTTGATCAATTCTTTACTATCTTCGTTAATTGGCGACCCAACGAACACAATAACCCGCTGTCTCTGGATCTTGTTTTGACGGTGTTTTAATGCTAATGCAGCAACTTGTATACTTGTAGCTAAATGAGTGCTTCCATGAACTGTTGTATCATGGATTCCCGCCAAGATTTTACCGAATTCATTGCACAAAGTGACTTTAACTTCCGGCCCATTGCCTCCCAAAGTCATAAGACCCACAGTGTTTTCAGGATTTGACTGAGTCTTAGCTGAGAAAACCAAGCTCACTGCATCGACTTGTGCTTCAAACCGAGTAGGTGTGTAATCTCCATTTCTCATGTATTCGGAGTTATCCACTCTACGAAGCCCGTTAGTTCTGGCCAGATGTGGAAGAGAAACTATACCAGTCCATGAACTCTCCACGATGCGGAATTACGGGTCTGGGCAGAGCCTAGCCGCCGGAGGTGAGCACATGCTTACACAATCATAGTCGCTTCGAGCACCATTTTGGCTGCTACTGGCGGTCGTAGTAGGGGTAGTCGTAGAAGTAGAGAGAGTTGATTAGGACGCAGAAGATGTGCTGAGCAATTAAAATAATGCTAGTTGGAAATAGTGGTGCAGAGCGCGATCGTATCCAAGCGTTGGTAGAATTCGATTGCGTTGAGAGTGAGAGAAGCTGTAGTAATACAGTGGACGACTGTGGCAATCGGGATCAGGGTAAGTGAAAAGCGTACACCACTTTAACGGGGTTCGAGTTTTTCAGGCCGAATGTTCTATGGGAAAACACGAATCTCTCTTTGGTGCAAAAGAAAAATTAAAGAGATCGTGAACTTATTAAAGAAAACAATGTTCCTTATACATTATCGAGATGCTCATTTCACGAATCATTTCTTCTACTACTTACTATAGACGGTCTTCATTCTCTAGTCGTGCCCTGCTTGACAACGATGCGGCGTATGCGGCGTATGCGGCGTAAATGTAGCGTCGTTAAATATCTGAAATGGGAACTAGTAAACAAATGTCGTTTAGGCTAATACATTTTGACATACTGGAATTCAGAGTACAGCAATAACTATGATGATGACGCGAACTCAACGGCAGTTGACAGTCGCTCAGAGAGATGCTCTCGCGGCAAATCTACAATTAGAATGTGAGTAGAGCAAGCAAGCTACATTCCAGCAACGAGAACAGGACAACTAACCTTTCTTATAGTGGATGCACGGGTATCGAGGTTACGGGGGCAATATCAATTTGCTTCAAAAGCTCTTAAAACCAAAATCGAAATGAGAGTTAATAGAATTCCTAAAAGTCTTTGGAATAAGACATTTCGAGAGCTGATCCAGGACAAAACTGATAAGGAGCTTGATCATTTTTCACTATCTCCAGCCAAGAAAGCGTAAGTTCCTAGATGTATTGTTTTGACGAGCAACTCGCTTTGCTAGTTGTATATTTGGTAAATTTCGTTATTACTGGCGAAAGTCATTCTCATCTGTATCTGAGAGGATTCAGCCCAGCTCTGCTGTCAGAAGCCAAAATAATCCAATTATACTAACCTGGGTCATATAGCGCTCTCTCCAGATTGAGAATGAAAGTCAATGCTTTGCCCCATTCGAATGCTACCCTCGTAATCCCTAAATTGGGGCCAGATCTTTCAAAACCTTCTTCTATTCTACATCCTCGAAGTCCAATCCATAAACCCCCATCATCTTCAGCATTTACCACATTTGCTCATAAGAAACAAACCGCAGCTTCTAGCACCTTTTCTCCAACCAGACCCACTGCCTCTCCAGCCA
The DNA here is from genome assembly GCA_030565085.1 of Sugiyamaella pinicola. Lineage (NCBI taxonomy): Eukaryota > Fungi > Ascomycota > Dipodascomycetes > Dipodascales > Trichomonascaceae > Sugiyamaella > Sugiyamaella pinicola. The sequence goes on along the minus strand of JAJMAW010000057.1, from coordinate 47,874 downwards.
AGGCCATTATGTCCCCAGTACGATCCACTATTTCACCATCCAAAACGACCACAATGTCCCCAATGAGATCTTTCATGAGATCCCCGCTCAGATCTGCTCGTGCTGTCAGCAAGCGAATCGTGTCAGGATCAAAGCCGGTTGCAGTCACAGCCAAGTCTACATCTACATCTACTATAGCCAATTCTGCCCAGCCGCTACCACCCTCTTCAACCCAAACTAAATCGACTAGTGCTAAGCAGGGGTCTAAAGCGGAAGGTTCCGCTGCTCCTGCCCCTCGTAGAAACTTACGGAGTAGGGCAGCAAAGAAGCAGTAGTATTCACACCAATACCATCTTATCAACGTATTTGTATCATGCCCTATACCTAATCTCCCTCCTTCCACAAGCCTAGATTTAATTTATTTCTTTACTCATTATTTTATTATGCTATTTACATTTACTGCAGTCCCTGACACTCCGAAATTTTTGCTTTCAAAGACTCTTTTCCTCCTTCGTACCTTCGACGACCTTCAACCCCTCTTCCCATGTAGCAATGATATTATCTCCATATGGGTTCTCCGAATCTTCAATGGTCTTTAATCTCGCCAATCGATATTTCCTCAAACTATTTTTAGGTAGCATTCCGGACACTGCCTTTCGTAAAATCTCACCACCTCCCTTTCTGTTATAAAGGTCCGCCATCGTCCATTCCTTTAGGTTACCTGGCCGTCCGCTATGCTTTCTATACAATTTTTGATTCATTTTATCTCCTGTGACATGCAAATATTTGCAGTTCGTTACAACAACATAATCCCCACAATCATCTGATGGGTGATATACTGGCTTATGTTTTCCCATAAGAGTAACAGCAATAGCACTGGCTAAGCGACCAAGGGTCCTAGGTTCTCTAGCCATATCCACATGGTGCCAGGTTCTGGCAAATGCAAGCCCTGTCTATTTTTTAATTGGTTAGCATTATTCTGTGCTCGCCGGGCACCGGAACCTCTCTTTTATGCCTCTGGTGGCTGCGATCATCCAGGCCTGTTTACTCCGTTTCGTGGAGTAGTAGGACTCTTGAACAGTCACCATTTGCTAGCGGTCGTTTGGAATTTCTGGAACTTCTGGAGCCTCCAAGCTTACTGACAGCTCACTTCTGACAAGCGGCCTCACTTACTCTTCCTACGTATTGCGACATTTTGACAGTATCGCGCGTGTGCTTTGTAGAGATTAATGATTCTGTTCCGTTTGATGCCTTATTCGATCTCGTAAAGTGAAATTTTTGGTAATAACCGTCCGATTTTGAGAAATGGATACAATTGCCGGGTAACCATCACTGCCATTCTCCTAGCCGATAGCGACGACTACTGATTGACGATTTTTCTTTGCGAACTTTAAAACTTGCAAATGAATGCAAAAATCTTCAATTACACTAGATACATAAGCTTTATTCTGAAATGTTACGTTAATATTCAGGGTCCGGTTTTTTTTTTAAACGATTAGCTATACATATGTTGTAGATCCATGCAGCTCAGAGATTAAAATACAGTTCAATAACTCGAATCAGCTTTAGAAAATCATTAATTAATAGATTATATATATATATATATATTATTATGCTTCTTCAGGGATATTTTCCCAGAACTTTTTCCCTTCCGTAGTTTCAGCAATTACTCCACTTCTTATTAAGAAATCACCAAAATGCTCACCTTCGTTTCTTTCAAGCGCCCATCTTTTAAATAATGGCTTCAGAGTTGCAAGAATTTCATCTTCCTTGATGGAGCTTCTATACAATTTATTAATTCGTTGACCATGGAAACCGCCTCCGAGCATCAGATTATAAGTATCATAAGCCTTTCCAACCAAAGCAACTTCTGCTAACCAGGGACGAGCACAACCATTAGGACAACCAGTCATACGCATAACAATACTGTCATGACGGAGGCCATATTCTTCCAGAGCTTCCTCAAGTTTACTAATAAGAATCGGTAAATATCTTTCTGATTCAGCCATAGCAAGACCACAAGTAGGGAATGCAACGCATGCAGCAGACGAAAGACGAAGACCAGAAAAGGCAACGTTATCGAGCTTATACTTGACCAAGAGTTCATTAATCTCCGGTAGTTGCTCATCAGAAATGTTATTAATAAGAATATGTTGATTTGCAGTAAGTCTGAATTCATTATCGCCCTTCATAATTTTGGCAATTTCACGAAGGCCTGTTTTGAATTGAAGTTCAGGGGTATCTTCGACACGTCCGTTTTCGATAAATGTGGTAAAATGATGCTTACCATTCTCATCAGTAACCCATCCAAAGGTATCAGTATTGGAATCAAAATGAATAGACTTACCCTCATGGAATTTATATCCAAGTAATTCTTCAACCTTTGATCTGAAGACATCAACTCCCAAATCGTCAATTGTATACTTGAGACGAGCATGCTTTCTATTACTTCTATCGCCAAAATCTCTCTGCACAAGCATAATCTTTTCGCAAACATTGATAATCTTTTCCTTTTCAACGAAACCAAGTAAACTACCAGTTCTAGGGTATGTCTTCTTGTTGTTATGGGTGACACCCATACCACCACCGGCAAGAACATTAAAGCCGATGATTTCATTATCCTCAACAATGGCAATAAGGCCAACATCATGACCATAGACATCGACATCATTATAAGGGGGAACGGCGATATTGATTTTAAACTTTCTTGGTAAATAAGTGGGTCCATAAAGTGGTTCGTGATCAACCAAAGTACCAGCCGACACCAGAGTCTTCTTCTTCTTGGGACCAGTTTTTCTTTCGGCAAAGGTCTTTGTATAATTTGCACCATCACCAGCATCTTCGCCCTCAAGCCAAATTTCATGATATGCAGTCGTCTCTGGGAGTAAATGCTCACTGATCTTCGTACCAATGTTTACAATTTCATTATGAATCTTCGAATTCCCTGGGAGAGCAGCAGTAACAACATTACGGTTAACATCACCACAAGCAGCTACAGTATCAATAAGAGAAGAATTGATGCCACGAATCGCTGGTTTCAGATTCTCCTTGATAACACCGTGCAGTTGAAAGGTGCCACGAGTAGTAATTTTAAATGTACCATTTCCTCTCGAATCAGATAATTCGTCAATCTTAAGCCACTGACTAGCGGTAGCAACACATCCGGGCAACCTAACACGAACCATGAATGAAAATGCTGGCTCTAATCCAGCAGCTTTTCGCTCATCACGAATATCACGGTCATCCTGCATATAAATACCATGGAATTTAGTCAGTTGTTGATCATTGGCAGAGATGGCACCAGTACTCTTGTCCTTGAGGCCGTCAGCAATAGTACCACGCAAAAAGTTGGAACCAACTTTGATATCTTCATTGGTGATAGGTGGTGGCTCATCAGCACCGGCTATTCCATCAACTCCAAGAGCCTTCCAAAGTAATGGTTCCCATTCATTATAAGCAGTAGAGTACCCATCAGCACCCTGATCATCACCAAGACCAAGTGGAACAAGCTCTTTACCACCCAATATGGTCAAGCGGTTGAACAAATCCTTGGCGGGTTTATTGTAATATATCTTATCTTCCTTACGAGGCCAGTAATGACTATCACCTAAGCCAAAGACAGAGAAACTGACATTTGCCAAGTCAATATCAGTGGAATTCTTGACAGCATCCCAGAACGCTCTGCCATTTTGAGGAAACTCACCCTGGCCGGCGGTTGAAGTGACAAATACAATATTCTCCTCGTTATTTATTTCCTCAACTGGATAATCGTCAAATGCCAGGACAGCAGCCTTGAGACCTCTACCTTTGGCACGCCTTTGAAGACGCTTGGCAACACTTTCAGCTACACCACCATCAGAGGCGAACAGAACTGTCAATGGAGGACCACTTAATCCTTCAAGCAGACTAGCAAGAGCTGCCTGAGCACGTTTCTTTTGATTCGAGCGAACGTTAGAACCATAAGAAGATTGTAAAGATCTAGCAAAGTTGGGGTGGCGCTTACTCAATAAAGTGAGCTTGTTTTCACGGTCTAAAAAGTCTTGAAGACTCTTTCTAATTTGAAAGGAATCTAGCTTGAATGAGTCTGACTCAAGTGTTGGGTTATATCTATACAGTGGCCAATAACCAGTCTCAACAGCTTTCTTTGTTTCTTGTAGGACTTGAAGAGCATTCTCATGTTCAGTTTGATAAGGAAGATAAGCAACCACCACTGAAGGACCGTCGAAATTCTCAGCCTCAATCAATGCTTGTAAGAGTTGAGTATAGGAAGCATAGACAGCAACAGATGCAACATAGACATTACCAAAGTTCATGGCATAAAGGCCAATATCTTTCTTACGAAGGCCAGAAGATGACTTGACAACCTCGGAGTATGGCTGAGAATCAATGACAAGCATGTTGATGTTTCTGCCAGATGATATGACATGGTGAACGCCCGAGTTACCTAAATCGTAGGACCAAGCATCGGAGCCAATGAGCCACGAGGCCTCTTTAGGATTAAACAGTTGTTTATATTTGAGAAGTTGTTGAGAAGAAGAACTGGAAACGTCTTGAATGAGAAGATCAACAATTCTATCGCTGTCAACAGATTCCGACTTGGTCGTTGTAGCAGCAAGAATCCATTGTGATAGAAGGGATTGCAACTCACTTTTTAATGCTGCAGAAAAGTCATTGGATTTAACGGTTGATCTGATTTTAGCAATGAGTTCTTCTTTCTGCTGCGCTTTGGCAAGATAGGCTCCAAAGCCGTATTCTGGGTTAGCTTCTAATCCAGCGTTTGGCTTGTCTGAAGCATTGATAATATCAAGACGAGACGCGAATAATTGTTGCAGCACATTAGTATAAGCCTGTTCTAGTTTTTTGGCGGCATTCTGAGCTGCTTCAAGGTCGGCGTCATAGGCAGTGGTATTGGTTGGTTTAATACCCACAAAGAGCTTCTGGACAGGAGTTTTAGCAGCCAGATTGCTAACAATCGACTTTAAAACTGTACGAATGTTCTCATAGTTTACAGTACCCAATTGGAAAGAAACCAGCTGCTCGAATTTAGAAAGATTTTCACCACCATCCGTGACAAAATCTTGGAATAACGGACTCCAGGCAGTAATCTGTCTTTTAATTTGTTCAACGAAACCTAATCGTTTAACAGAAGATGGAATACTGGAAATTAGATCGTGTGAAGACCACGGTCGATAAACTCTGACGAGCACAATTCCAATCGACAAGGAAGGATCCTGAGCAGCTGCCTGCACAAATGGATCAACATTAGCAGCAAATAAAACAATAGCAGAGCTAGCCTTGGAACTACCGAGGTATTCGAAAGGCTTGTAATCCGTTTTGGTTAATTTAAATGCATCTTTAATAGTGGCAGAGATAGTAGATTGATCAGTGTTGGTGGTAGTGGTATCTTCTGGACTATTGTCATCACTTTCAACCTTGACCTGAGATTGGAAAAAACTGTTGCTAACAATTTTAACAATGTCTGATTCGTTCAAGAGACTGACAGTGTCACTCTCGTCATTTGAATAGAAGAAATGAATGACTGGCAATCGTAACTTCTGTGCTACCAATTGTCCGATCAATGCAATCTTCTGGGCCTCTTCAGCCGAAAATGATTGTAAAAATATAAATCCAGAATGTCTCAACGCTGCAAGCAGTCCGTAATCAGAATCCCCACTGACACCAACATGAATCACGATTGGTGATTTCTTCAAAGACGATAAATGAGGTAACGATTTGAATAACCCCGTCAACGAAGCGGTAACTGATATAGTCTTTTTTGGCTCTTGTCCTACATACTCCACAATATCTTGAAACGGATCATTGCTTGACCGTAAAATACTCAGATCAAGTACTTTACCATCCAAAAGCTCACTGAACTTGGACTTAACAGCCAGCGCAGACTGGAGAGCAAACACTTTGCTACCACTAACCTTTAGCACATTGGCAACTATAACAGATGGTTGGTTAGATCATCGATTCCGGTCTGCCTCTGGCAGCTGGGCGCTGTCCAGACCCGTTTGGTACTCTAATCATACTTACCTGCTTCGTAAGAAGTGACCATTTTCTCAATTGATCTATTCGATCTGACAATTATTAGGTCTGGTAGAATATTATCGAGTGCGGCTATTAAAACTTCAATATTAAAAGATAGGAATTTGAAATTTAATCAATACTGGATGCCAATCAATATCAAATGCCAATATTGAAATAAAAAAAATTTAATTCAATGGCTGTTCCAACAGAAAATCAAAATAGGCTCCTCTATCTACTTATATCAGATTTTTTTTCATAGGCTCCAGAATCGAATGCCACACTTTGGATTTATGCGTGGCTTGTGTGTCTAAGATCCAATCTTTCATCAGTTCACGTGATATCGGCAGAATTTCTGGTGAAATCGCCGCGCAGACTGGGAACATACGGCAACCTGGTTACTATTGTAACAGATGCAATTGGCTGAAAAATAGAGATGAGCCGATCGGCCCTGCATTAAGGAGCCGCCGACAAAGAGTCAGACCAAGTGGAGGCTTCAGTGCGGATTCCGAGGAGAATGATATGGCCATAACTCTTGGAATATGTCTATTTCTATTACACCTCCTAACTATTAGAGCTATTTCCTCAGTGTGATTTCACAGCAGCCACAAAAACTGCATTCGTTCAGTGCCGCCGGTATCGGTGTCGGTCTGGGCAGGGGTTTCAGCCTCGTTTTTATTCGTTTTTGCGCCACCGCCACAGCAGACATACTACAGCGATCACGACATCGGCTGTAAATGTGGCGCACACTTCCGACAGCGGGATCTATAATGTGGCTGATTTGAATAATAGCCAAGAATGCGTGGCTGGTAGAGGTTAGAGTCACATCACCACTCTCGACAATTATAACGTGAGCCTTGAGGAGGACCTCGTCTGCCCTCGCTCTGCCACCGGGGGCAAAGCCCAGCCCTGTTGCTCACTTCGCTCGCTCTGGGTATCTGGCACCAGTGCGAAATAGACAAATTCCACCGTGCCAGTACGCGTCGAAACGAGCGAAGCGAGCAATGGGTCTGAGAAAATACGCCGGAAGCAGATTACGGGCGGTGTAGTTGATTAGGGCAGGGATCAAGAGGACCCTGTCTACAAGGTATTGGTTACCGAAGCAATTATCGTGCATATATCGATCGACAGATATGGGATTAACTTTAACCGCCATTAGGAGCGGGTTATATGCGATAACGACAAGTCAAAGTTGTGATTGTTTGTTCTTTTCCAGTAGGAAAATGTCATATTTTGTGCTACTAGTCGTTATAGCAGTTCTATTGATACTGGTGCGTTTCTTCAAGAAGAGAACCAGTGGTGTACTACAACAATCACCACCAGGCTCGGCATCTTCCGATGAGATTTGCACCCTTAAACCAACTCCTCTCAATTTAACACCCGATCAGCTTCAATTGTACAATGACCGACCTTGGCGTCCTTTCCGGTGGCCTTATCACCAAACAATGAGTATCTGTAAGCTCCATATCAACCACTGGCTCGATATGGATAAATGGTATACCAGATACATAAACGAAAGAAAGGACATTCTCGACAAACATAGGAAAGAAGTGTTTGGGTATCTTCCAGAAAGTGATCCTGTTTGCGAAGAGCTATTGGACACGGTAGTCCAGCACATGCTCATGAGATATCCTAAATTATTTCGATTAGATGAGAAAGATAAGAATATATTCCACAATCTGATTACCGGCGAGACACTAGATCTGAATGATGAAAAGCTTCACCCTCTTGAAATCATTGGACGAATTGCCAAGGAGGACTTTTATATTGTCCAACAAAGACCCGATGGACGTCACTACCTAACTGCCATGTTAGTGTCCTTCCCAGGAGGATTCTTTGCCAACGAGAAAAACGTCGGCAGGCATCTGGACCAGATCCATAATACAGTCCCATATTATCAGACCAAGCTCCAGCCGTCTATGGAACGTTTTTTCGGAAAGCTCAAGGTCAATGAACCTGTTGAGAGAGCCTCTTTTATTGTTGCATATGATAAAGGTCTCTACACCACTAAAATGCATGAACACGACCCTGGCAATCGATACAGTCATCAGTCATTTGATCATGTTCCATACTCGAAATTTGGCGTTCGCGTCGAACGCCAGACCCTTCGTAGATTGCCCAAATCTAGAGGTATTATTTTTTCGAACCACCCTATCTTCTACACTTTGGACGAAATGAAAGATGAGCCCATGATCCCTTCAATTCTTCGCAATATTATCAAAGACGGACCAGAAAAGATTGTCCCTTATAAACTATACGACGTTCTAGCCCCCTATCTAGTTCCCTATCTGGACACTCTCGTCGAGCGTCAATTGGATCTGGGCATCATCAAAGAGTCTGATCCTGTCAGAACAATACCAACCTATCCATTTGCACATTGGATCCACTCCCACCACGACGACGAGCATGGCTGGACCAACCCTTCACAGTAATGACCATCGCTTCTCTCTCTGCCTCCTCCGGCGGCTGGGCTCTGCCCAGACCCGTGGCTCGAGCTTCGCTCGAATCAGCAGAGACCGCATAGGAGTAGGAAGACGAGTTCCCTACTAGAATGTACTAACGATATACTCTATTAAATTGATAGATTGATAGTTACATTGAAAGATCTGTCCGACTCTCGGTAAGGAACTAGCGGTAATGCCTTTCGGTCCGCCGCTCCAGCTAGAGCCCTTTTCCGTCTAGACAGGTCTGTAGAGAGTATACTTTGTAGGAAAATAAAATATACCTACAATAATGACCTGACATGAAAAACAATTTAAAGAAAAAAAAGAGAAAAAGATTAGAAAAGAGCTTCTGTTTCGCGACTATTTATACTCGTCACAGTAATTTTTCAGCGCGGCTCAAAATTTCACTGGTCCGCCGCACAACCTCTGTGTACCTATATCGGGCGTATTCAGGGGTGACGACCCTTTACCACAAACGCTTCAGCGCGGGCACAGTTCTGGCTATTGAGCTCTGTCGCACCCCCGGTCATAAAGGCTGGCTAGACTCGGGTCAGCGAGACCACCGCACCATAGATTGAGAGAAGCCGTCGGAGCAGATCCCCGGGTGCAGACGGACCGGTGAGCCACAACTCTGGCCGCTGGACCCTGCCTGGATGCGTGGATCCATCTTTGTTCGGTCTATCTAACTGGGATCAGTAGCAAAATGAGCGAAACGAGCTACGGGTCTGGGCAGAATCCAGCAGGCAGAGGTGTGGCCCGGTTGTATGTCCGGCAGCAGGGTGGCCCTACACGTGATCTTAACGCGCGGTACGGCTGGCGAATGGAGTGGGAGAAGCGCCGTTATTTGGCCAATCAGATTGAAACCATTGACAAATTATCGAAATTGGAGCGTTGGATAAAAAGATCTCGCCGCGTGAGGTGAGTGAGAGAGGTTTGTATTGGAGAGAAAAAGTGTATGAAGATAGTAGTTTTTTCCTGAATCACCACTTCAATCGTTTGATCGTGAAGCGACGGAAACGAGGAAACCATACAAAACAATATTTTATACAGAGCTCTTATACACATAAATGCTGTCGAGAGTGAGACTTTTGTCTGGTCGTACCGGCGGCAAGTTGGCGACTTTCGGTCGAGCCAGCCAGAACAGTTCCAGATTCCTGTCTTCAACGGCAGTGCGAAGAGCAGAGGTTGAATTGACTATTGATGGGAAGAAAGTGTCAATCGAGGCAGGTTCGGCTCTTATCCAGGCTTGTGAAAAAGCCGGTGTAACTGTTCCTCGTTATTGTTATCATGAGAAACTGGCCATTGCTGGTAACTGTAGAATGTGTTTGGTCGATGTCGAGCGAGCCCCCAAGCCAGTTGCGTCTTGTGCTTTCCCAGTAGGCCCTGGAATGGTTGTTCGTACTGATACAGAACGAGTTAAGAAAGCTAGAGAAGGTGTCACGGAAATGATTCTGGCAAACCATCCTTTGGACTGTCCTGTGTGTGACCAAGGTGGTGAATGTGATTTACAGGATCAATCCTTAAGATATGGTTCTGATCGTGGTCGATTTAAGGAAATAGCCGGCAAACGTGCCACTGAAGATAAGGATATCGGTCCTTTGGTGAAGACGTCAATGAACAGATGTATTCAATGTACTAGATGTATTCGGTTTGCCAACGATGTTGCAGGTGCTCCAGAACTGGGTTCTTCTGGTCGTGGTAATGATATGGCAATCGGTACCTATATTGAACAGAACTTAAAGTCGGAACTGTCTGGTAACGTTATTGACTTATGTCCAGTTGGTGCCCTTACAAGCAAACCATATGCTTTCAAAGCTAGACCTTGGGAGTTGAAGAAAACTGAGAGTATTGATATTTTCGACGGTCTAGGATGTAATATCCGGATTGATTCTAGAGGTACATCGGTAATGAGAGTCTTGCCAAGATTAAACGATGATATTAATGAGGAATGGATTAGTGACAAGACTAGATTTGCTGTTGATGGATTGAATACTCAGCGATTGACTACTCCTTTGATCAAAGTGGACGAGTCTTTCCAAGATGCTACTTGGGAAGATGTATTAGCTACTATCCAAGACAAGTTCAAGGCTCTTAACGTTAAAGGAGATGAATTTAAAGCAATTGCAGGTGATCTTGTTGATGTTGAGTCACTAGTTGCTCTTAAAGATCTTGCAAACCGATTAGGATCTGAAAATCTTGCACTTGACCACAAAGGAGGCAACTTACCACCTGCCCATGGTGTCGATATTAGAAGCAACTACCTTTTCAACTCGAGCATTCGTGGAGTTGAAGAAGCAGATGTCATTCTCCTGGTTGGTACTAACCCTCGTCATGAGGCTGCAGTTCTGAATGCCCGGATCAGAAAACAATTTCTTCATTCGGACCTTGAAGTCGGTCTTGTTGGAGAAGAGTTTGATTCGACATTTTGGGTTGAAAATCTCGGTAAAGATCACAGTGCACTTGTAAAAGCACTTGGAGGCGAGTTTGGTACCAAATTGGCCAATGCTAAGAAACCTCTTATTATTACCGGCAGCGGAGTGGTTGAGAATACCGATTCCCATGCTATTTTCAAGACCATTGGTGACTTTGTGCTTAAAAACAAATCAAACTTCTTGACTGAAAATTGGAATGGATATAATCTTCTTCACCGTGCAGCTTCACGTGTAGGTGCTTATGAGGTTGGCTTTGTTCCTCCCAGCGCCGAAATCGCCAAAGTAACTCCCAAGGTTGTATATCTCCTTGGAGCAGATGAAGTCAAAGCACAAGATATTCCCAGGGACGCATTTGTCATTTACCAAGGACACCATGGAGACGTTGGTGCTTCGTTTGCTGATGTCATTCTCCCTGGTGCTGCATATACTGAAAAGGCTGCCACCTATGTCAATACAGAAGGACGCACACAGACAACCCGAGCTGCGGTCGCGCCACCCGGTGCTGCTCGTGAAGACTGGAAGATCATTCGTGCTGTTGGAGATGTTCTTGACGTTGAACTTCCATATGATGATGTTGAGCAGATCCGGTCTCGTATAGCCGACATTGCCCCCAATCTTGTATACTACGACACTGTTGAACCTTCCTCTCTTGCAGAACTTGGAGTCAAGGTCCAACTTGTCGATAACAACCATTCGGCCAAACCATCGGGAGCTCCTCTCACCAAAGTCATTGACAACTTTTATTTCACAGACGCCATTTCAAGGAGTTCACCCACAATGGCCAAGAGCTCTGTCGCATTCAACAACTAATCCAAAAGAAACAATATTTTAGCATGATCTGTTGATTATCATATATATATATAATACAATGATTTTAGACTTTTTCCTTTTGGTATCGGTTCTGCCTCTGACGGCTGAGCTCTGCCTAGAACTGTTACGAAAAAAAGTTCTCATTATATATATTCTAATATGTACAAAATTTACAGAGTAATTTTCATTGCGTCTACTGCTGACCCTGCTTTTGCATCAAAGCAGCACTAAACCGCCAGTGTTAGTTACCTGTCCGTCTAAGTCGCAATAAACCTTGCCTGCCACGCCTTTAGTGGCATGGTTCCGGCCAGATCCGTGGTTCTGCTGGGATGGCACAGTTCTCCGCAAAGCGTATACGGGTCTAAGAGTATTACTCACTTCTGTTCCTGGAATCTTTGTCCAACTCTCTCACTGTGTTTAAGGAATTTCTCAGCACATCTCATGATACAAGTCTCTTCCTTCGAAGTAAGCGTCTTGGAGGTGAAATCATTGACACAATCAGCAAAACATCTTTCTACGAGCGATGAATAGAGTCTCATGAAATCTTTCATCTGCTTTCTCTCAACAAGCTGTTGGAATTCCTGTTGCTCACGGGCATTGAGTTGATCCATTTTCAACGTTTGTATATATGTTATTGACTAGATTGGTTCGGCTTTTATTTGGGTACGACCAGCTAGTTAGTAGTTAGTAGTTTGCCATATTTCAAAATCAAAAATTTCAGTATCCAGAAACAGTCAGCTCCCTAGCCCTGGAATCAAAATAGGCGAGTTATGCGGCCTCGGCGTCAGGGGTCTGCTCCAGCGGCTGGGCGGTGCCAGAGACCCGTTGTGCGTTCGCCATGATCATGACGTACTCTGGAAGCTCGCGATGCGAACATCTATCAAGGTCTAACCACCAGATCAAACCTGTAACTTAACAGGAACTCTAATAGCGATATAATTGTTATCATGCAGCTGCCCTGCCTTATCGCTTATGCAGGGGGCGCTGGTCCAGGCAACGTAGAGCTCGACCGTATCCACGGCTCATATATGTTGGCCTTAATAGGATTCCTTAGACAGAGTGTTTCCAGTATAAAGCAGAGGTTTACTGAGTGAGATATAAGAAGCGTGAATGAATGGAGCGAAGCGTCGTACCTATAGCTAAAGTCACCAAGCTAAATATGAACAACTTTCAGCGGGACGCTGGAATCTCCAGAGAGGGTTTCAACTCAGACAATTACGAACTTTGATCGGGTCAACAGCGGAGAATAAAACCGGAGCGTATCTCCGCAAAACTGGAGTATATGGAGGGTTGGGGCGCCGCTGTCGGGCAATGAATTCTGCCGACACCGGCGTGCCTTTGGGACGTTTCCCCACATCACGAAGATAATGAGGTACAACAAGCCTCGGATAGACGAGACGGCTATATAAATACATAGAAAACCCTACGTATAAGAAAAGAGATTTGAACCAAAAATGCCGAATACTCTTGATCAATCGTATCTTCAAACGAGTCCCTGGAAAAAGGGGCTGTTTGACGGGAAAGTCGTGTTTGTTACAGGCGGAGCAGGCAGCATTTGTAGAGTTGAAGTTGAAGCTCTGGTATTACTTGGTGCCAATGCCGCCATTCTGGGTCGTCGAAAGGATGTTACGGAGCAAGCAGCAGCAGAAATCGCCCAACTAAGAGTAGGGGCCAAGGTTCTAGGTATTGGTGGAGTGGATGTTCGAGATGTCAACTCTCTTGCCAGTGCTGTGGGTACCACTGTTAAAGAATTAGGCAAAATCGACTATGTCATTGCTGGAGCAGCAGGCAACTTTCTTTGCAATGTTGGTAATCTGTCCTCTAATGCGTTTAAGACCGTCATTGATATTGATCTGTTAGGTTCCTATAACACTTTCAAGGCTACCTACGATCAGTTACTCAAGAATAAGGGTCATATCATCTTCATTTCGGCAACTTTGCACTATACTGGCTTGCCTATGCAAGTACATGCTTCAGCTGCTAAGGCTGGTGTTGATTCCCTAATGCGTACGTTGGCTGTTGAATTAGGACCTCTTGGAATTCGATCCAATGCAATTGCCCCTGGTCCCATTGGTGGAACCGAGGGTATGGAGCGACTGACTCCCAAGGGACTCAAGAACAAGAGTGAGAGGTACGCAAACATCCCTCTCCAGCGTGCGGGTACCACTACCGAAATAGCTGATGCCACTGTTTTCTTATTATGCGACGCGTCTAGTTATATCACTGGTACTGTGACTGTAGTTGACGGCGGGAGCTGGCAAACCGGTTCTTTACAGACCCGCAATCCCCAATTTTACCCTGGCCACATTAGTGAGCTTAATCGCCAACCCTCTAAGCTATAAGATGTGGGAATTCAATAAATTAAATTGATTGATGCATCCACCGTTAACGAAGTCGACTGCTGTGCTGCCTCCGGCGGTTGGGCTCCGTCTAGACCAGTAGCTCTGATAGGACATTGAATTACCACTTTATCCTCAACGATTTTGGCTAGTTTATCGGCTGCGGTGTATCCCCGTTGGCGATAATCAAGAAGCTTAATCTCCCCAGGCGAATTGCAGCATACCGTACATCAATGGCGATGAACTCCGTGGACACTCGGCCTCCAATTAGCATAGCTAACTTTATCAACTTTTTGACTGATTTCAGGAACATAAACGATCTCGGAATACAAACATTTGCAAAATTGGATCCAACCATTGCCGACGAGTGGCATGATTCGGTCTGGGAAGTATTATCCCACCTTTCGTTCTCGTTCTGAATGACTTACACCTTGTAGAGCGTCCCAGTTCAGCTTGACTACAGTTTTCACAACATATTCTCTCCGCAATTGCTATAAGAACTCTTTTCAGTAAAAGTTATAATAATAACAAAAACAATGATTCGACCCAGGATCGAACTGGGGACGTTCTGCGTGTTAAGCAGATGCCATAACCAACTAGACCATCGAACCCAATTTCGAAAAACAGTTTCTCGACAAATGCCGATTCCTAATTAAACCATGCAAAAATGTCACGTGATATACTCGCATTGCGTAGTCGAGTAGTACCGCAAAACCGAATTCCTAGTCATCAAAGAAGCAAGACAGGCAATCAATGGCAAAAACATATATGATGAAAGTAGTAAAGGAGAACACTACCGAAATACCCAAATATGAGATGTTACAAAATGTTGATTCCCCTTAATGGAGGGCGTTAGATAGGCTCGGTTAATTGATTATCTATCTATCTATCTATCTAATGGAGGGCGTTTTGTTTTTATTTTTCAAAAAAAAAAAGGGGATCAGATAGATAGATAGATAATCAATGAACGTCTCTGTCTTACATAATTATGAAATAATACGAATAAAACAATACAAAGGAAGACGAATTCAGCATGAGCCACCAGATAAGGGCTTGTCAGCGTTTTAAAACTTTTTATTGCAGGGTCCGTTGTTGGACTCAACATGTTAGGGCAGGGTCGGATTTCCACTTTCTGAAAGTGTCATAGGGAAACCAGTTCTCTCACGATAATATGGGGAAAACCTATGACGACCGTGTGCGGAAGAGAACTGCTCGAAACGCAATTCCATTTTTCTGACCGTTAGGCCTTTTATCATTCATTTAAATCTATAGATTAGAGACAATTACGTCTTTGGTCTTTATATTTGTATTCGCTATTTCTCCTCCGTTATTCCGAATTCACACTTCCAAATTCCAAGTAATCAATTATTACCTATTATTACATAAGGGTCCTCTTTTGATAAAGTACAGTTTCAGTCTATGGGTTTAGGTTTCCGTGAGTTTTTAAGAAATTGACGCGTTAGCTCAGTTGGTAGAGCGTCGGATTCCAAATCCGAAGGTCATTGGTTCAAGTCCTGTACGTGTCAAATGTCTTTTTTTAAATTTTACCTTCGAGGCAAGTGTGGATGTTAGGGTAATTCCTTATCGTATGAATATATCCACCGCGACGCATGAAAAAAAGTTTTAAAAGATAAGTATTTTCATTCTTTAGAAAAAATGACAGTCGATATCTCTGTCGAAACAGCTGATGTTACCACCACAAGTTTAGACACTTCTCCAATTAAACCCAGTCGTGTCGATACCTCTGTTAGTAGACTCGAGAGAGGAGAATCACCATTCACGTTTGGTCAAAGAAATTTAATAGATGAAGATGAAGTATGGAACCACAACGCCTGGGATAATGTGGAATGGGGTGAAGAACAGATCGTTGAAGCAGAGGAAAAACTTGTAAAACAGAGAGAAGCCCCTGTTAAACCTTTTGACAAGAAGTTATTTATGTCTGATCCAGCAAAATACTGGAATCAGTTTTATAGAAATAATAAGGACAACTTTTTCAAAGATAGAAAGTGGCTTAGAGTGGAGTTCCCATCTTTATATGAAGCTACGAAGCCAGATGCTGGCCCACGAAATATTCTTGAAGTCGGATGTGGAGCTGGCAACACATTATTTCCAGTTCTTGAATCCAATGAAAACCCCAATTTACACATTACTGGAGTTGATTTTTCTAGTCAGGCAGTAAAGATCGTTAGAGAGTCAAAGTCATTCGACCCCAAACATGCTCATGCAGCTGTCTGGGATTTGGCTGAGCCTACGGGTACCCTTCCAGAAGGTATTGAGGAACATTCAGTAGATATCGTGGTTATGATTTTTGTTTTCAGTGCGCTATCTCCCGATCAGTGGGACCAGGCAGTGCGTAATCTCAAGAAACTACTTAAACCGAATGGAGAAATTCTGTTTAGAGACTATGGAAGATATGATCTGACCCAACTCCGATTTAAAGGGGGTAGACTGTTAGATGATAACTTTTACATCCGTGGTGATGGTACCAGAGTATATTTCTTTACTGAAGAGGAACTTGAACAAATATTTAGTAAAGAGTTTCAGGTTACCAATATCGCTGCTGATAGACGTCTATTAGTTAATAGATTAAGGAAACTAAAAATGTATAGGATTTGGATGCAAGCACGGTTTGTAAATAAATTAGAATAAGCATATTAATATTTATATAGAGCATTATAAGAACTTTTTCTTCCCTAATTCTGTTTCTGTCCATTCCCATGATCGATTAGCCATTGTGTAACTAGAATTTTTAGCCTCTTCTGGTGTCGCCCCAAATATTCTATTAAATAAGGTAAATCCAGCGCTGAAAGCCGTTCCTAATATAGGGATGCGCTTCCAGTAGCTTAGTATTTCAGTATGTAGAGAGAAGCCTGGATGAACTGCAATAGACAGTATATCTGGGTAGAGTTTACTTAACATAATCGCGCTGTGGATATTAGCTATCTTTGCATTTCCATAACGAGACCATGTCAACAAAATATTTGGCATATGATTATGACCTCGCGACAAGTCAACATCTCTGGTCGCCATATAATGGCCAATTGAAGTTACAAACACAATGCGAGGAATATATGCCGATTTCTGTAACCTCGGAATTAACTTGCTAGTGAATAAATATGGACCGATATGATCGGTTTGCATTTAAATTTCGTACCCATCCTCTGTTCGTGAATATGGAAGCGCCATCACTCCGGCATTGTTGACCAGAAGATCCAGCGACGACTCCAAACTGTTAAATCTTTCTACACAATCAACAACTTGTTGAAGAGAAGTCAAATCAAGGAGTAAAAACCTCAATTCTCCTAATATACAATTAGATGGCAAACTAGGCTTTCTTAATAAAGCCTCGGTTTCAATATTCTTCTGTGCTGCGTCGGTTCTTGTCAGGCATCGGCATGCCATATCCAGACAACTAATAAATCTACAATGATTTTCTTTCTCTAGTACTATTGTTGATGGCAGCATCATCCACTGCTCTCTCCCTGGCCAATCTTCATACTCCACCTATGTCCAAGTGTCAATTGAACTTAGTCAAAGCGCAGCTAATAGCCAATTGTCTGCTGTTATTGCTTATCTCCCTCTAATTCTTAATGAATGCCATCTTGCATCCATATGTGATGATAATGGCATTACGGGACAAAGCGATGTTTTTGTAGATGGATTAGGTGAAGCCGATGAAACTGTACAGTAATTTATGAGTTGTGTTGGTTCTGGTATGAATGCACAGGGGATTACGCCTTATGCTAATGTTAAAGTACAGTCTCTAAGTGATGGCTCTGCTGCATCCACAGCATGTGCAAGTTTACTTAGCGCTTCTCCAAATAGCTTCAACTGTACTAATCAAAACTTCTGTGGATCCGGTTCTGATGGATCCTCTGGTGGTAGTTCTCCCAGTGGCTCTTCAGGTGGTAGTTCTCCTAGTGGCTCTTCCGGGGGTTCTTCAGGTGGTAGTTCTCCTAGCGGCTCTTCCGAGGGTTCTTCTGGAGGGTCTTCTGGTGGCTCTTCGTCAGGCAGTTCTTCAGGTAGTTCTCCTAGTGACTCTGGTGGTTCTTCGAGTGGCTCTTCGGGTAGTCGTCTGGAGGATCTTCTGGCAGTTCTTCTAGCGGTAGCGGTTCTTCAGCCGGAAGCTCCTCTGGCGATTCTGGCAGTGATACAGATTCCAATGCTGCAATCACTACTACAGCAGACGCGAAGGCTAGTTCAGCCAATGGTAATGGCTCCTATCTGGAAAATTCTCTTCTCTTACTTTGTTTGTTAGTCAGTTCATACTATATTTTTTAAGAAATAAATAAGTCGATATCTCGATATAATGATCGTTTAGAACCAGTAAATATAAAACAATGTTCATATTTACCTGTCTTCATCATCAGTAACACTTTCTTCTCGTCGTTTCCGTGCACTTTCTTTAAGACCATCCCATCGACTTTTCATGCGACCAATTTGGATTTTTAGCCTGTCATTCTCACTTTTTAATCCTTCGATTTCTTCTTCATGTTGCCTCATGCGAGCCGTTTCGCGGGCATTAAATTCGTTTCTTAAAACCATCAGATTATTTTTCAGCACGTCTTTTTGTTTCTTAGTGGCAGTTTCATAAGCGTGAAGTTGTATACTTGTACGGTTTATCATTTGCCGTAAATTTGCATTCTCAGTCGTTAATTCCTCTAGCGAAAGTTTATTTGTATTAGGCACAACGTAGAAACTTTCGTTATCAAATTTCATCGGAATCATAAGACTTGTGATCGTAGCGTTAAGTTGGAGATTATTTCCAGTACTGGTGTCACTATTAGCTGATGAGTTGTTTGAGTGTTTTTGATGGGATAAGTTATGTGCTTGCATTTGATGTAATTGTTCTTCTTTAGCTTTTTCAACGGAGGCGTTGAAGGTTTTGGTGAATACACTGTTAATAGATGAGTAGAACCTGTAGAAGGGGTCTTCCTCAGTTAACTTCTTTTTGGCAGCAGCCGCTAGATTACCAGCATCATTCGGAATGTGTGTTGTATTGCTGTTGCTGGTACCACCTGATCCGGGTGAAGCCGGAATACCTCTAGCTGAAGCTAGTGAAGCGGTAAGTTCTTCATGTTGAATAAGCTGTCTTTGCGATAGTTGTTGAGGTTGTGACTGTTGTTGCTGCTGTTGTTCTATTATTGCCTTTTCATTAAGCTTTACTTCAGTCAGGAACTGAGCCCTAGCAGAGTGTTTTTGTGACAATGCATGTAACATCCATTTGGCCTGGTATTTATGTTAGCGAACCTGAGCTGATGTGCATACAGTTCAATCACAACACACACATACTTCTGGACTATTGGTAAGTCTTTGGGCATCAGAAAACTTTTTAGCAGCCTCTAAATGAAGAGCAGATGCCTTCGCATAGTCGGAATTCTGAGTAGCTTGTTCAGCCTTTTTCACGAGAGCATAAGCCTGTTACGAGATTGTTAGTTAGAAGCAATGCCTGCGGTGGCTGATACATACAGTATCCAGTGGAGATCCATCCATTTTTATGAGTTATACAATTGCTACCATTAGTCATTAGAGATATGATGGATGGATTTAGATATGCTAATCTTATCAATATCAAAGCGTAGCCGCGTGTATGAGCGTGGCGGATGCGCGCTTTGCGCGGTATTTGCTTATCTTTTTCAGGGGTGGACGACGATGGCCAGGCTTGTAAGAAGCATCTATTAATTAATTAACGCCATTACGAGCAACACCCGGACCTAGTACTACATCTTGAATATTTATGAAACAGTTTTCTAAAGCAGCCTGAGCAGCTTCATTGGTACAAGAACCAATGTGAGGTAAAAGAGTCACGTCATGTCTATCTAGTAATTCAGGTTCAACTGAAGGCTCGTGTTCATAAACATCAAGACCGACCGAGGACACCTTTCCAGATTTAAGAGCCTTAATAAGAGCCTTTTGATCAATCAAAGGGCCACGGCCAACATTCACAACTCTAGCACCTTGAGGAAGCAGTTCTATCGACTTTGCATTAAGAATATGTCTAGTATGCGGAGTCAATGGAACAACCAAAACCAACAACTGAGATACTTTAGCAATGGACTCAAAGGTTTCGTGCCTAGTAATTTCGAAGGGAGGAGAAGTACCAGATCCACCGAGCTCTTTCACTTCGTCTTCAGTCAAAGGGCTTCGTTTGAGGTAATGGACTTTCATTCCTAAAACCGCCAGTCTTTTAGCAATAGCTCTGCCTATAGACCCAAACCCAATAATACCAGCAACTTGACCTTTCGGAGAATCTACAGTTGTCTTGCCAACAATATGGCCATATACCATCTTTCTCTCTGCTTTCACATCATCCGAAGTAACTCGGCCAGTTGTTTTATAGAATTCAGCTTCAACAGCATATCTAGCGTCTAAGGTGTTTTTATGGATTTTCAGAGACTGTTCAAAAAGCGAAGTATATCGATAAGCAGATAAAGATAGGTGTAAAGCGATATCTGCCACTTCATCAGAAGAGATACCTGGAGCATTAGCAAGAACGATTCCTCTCTTAGTAAGCGCATCTACGTCGTACAAATCATACCCCACCGTAGGAGTTGTGATGATCTTGAGACTTTTAGGCAGAGCATTTAAAACTTCTTCATCATGTAAACCGCCAATTGGTGAAAAAGAGAACCAGACGGTCGCGATGCCAGAAATATCACTAAAATTGGTATTAAATTCGGAGATCAAGTCTTCTTTATTGGTGACATTATAATGAATGAGCTGGAACGTTTCTTCATATTTAGCCAAGACGTGTTCGTCAATGACATCAGCAACACCGAGGACAAGAACTTTGGGTTTGTGAGAGCTTGTCATTTGATTCTAGTTGTTGTGTTTAAATTAACAAAAATTAAGTTTCGTTTTGTCCGACGCCGGGTCCTATTATATTTATATATATCGTAGAAGCGTGTAAAAATAGTATGCGGCACGTCCGACGATTTCCTAATCAGGACTGATAAGCCACTGTTGATGGGATATATCCGCCATGCCATGGCATCATGAGCTCGCGAAGCGAGCGCAATGGGTCTGGGCAGAGCCCAGTCGCCGGAGGCAGAATATGGTATAAATGTCTTAGAAGTAGAGAAGTATTATTAATACTATGGCTGGACTCCTTCAGATTCTCTTTGAAGATACGCCTTGACAGCAGGTCCCCACTCGGCTCTCTTTTTGTAATGGGCCACATTATCAGGGAGGTTGTCTATAGCTTCAACAAGTTCGAGGGCCCGCTCTTCTTCTCGGATTTCAGAAAGAGGGGTGAGATAAGTTCGAATAGTAAATAAAAGATGCTTGGTTTTGGGTAGACGAGTTAATATTTGACGTTCACAACGGAGAAACACACGATCAAAGTCGAGGTCATCGGCGTTTAAAGGCTTAAGTGCTACTCCTTCTTGAGCATGGTTGAGGGTGGGAGCATACAAGTTAGTATGGCTTTGAACAGACCAATTATATCTCTGAACCCACTTTCCAACTTCAATCCGGTGGAAAAACCGATCCATGGATGTTTCGATCTTCTCTTTATAAAGAGGGACAGGACCGTGGATATCCTTTAATGCGAGATTAAGCTTTGCAGCGGGGTCGAAACCGGATGGGAATGCAAATGAGCCTGCACGCAAGTAGTATTGTTTGGTTTCTTCATCATAGATTAAGATTAGAAAATCTTCTTCGAAATGCTTTGCTAGGAGGCGGATTTTGGAATCCATACGTTCTTTTGTATCGGGAATAGACTCTTGAAAATCTATATCGTATTGTTCAGCAGTAGTGGGGATTTTCTCTGCTTTGATGGCGTTGTAAGTGTACCCTGGATTTTTCTTATCGGCATAGAAGTATTTAGGGTACTTTTTCGACATGTAATCGACAAATAGATCATAAGTCTCATCAACAGCGTCAATGGCCATTTCATTGGTCAATACTGTGCTATCTCTAAATGTTTCAACGATATCAGCACGGATGTTAGTGATATGCTCATATGTATCTTCTAGAAGCAACCAATCATTAGGATTTAAAGTCTTGAGTCCCATGGTCATATGGTATGGGCCAGCTTTGAAAGGACGATACGGTCTTGGCTTTTCTTTCTTCCAGTCAAATTTACTAGATACAGGGGTGATAGCAGCCGACGAACGGCCAGCAATATACCTGGCAGGAGCAAGCTTTTCTCCATCTTTTCCAAATGGATTAAATCTAGCGTAAAGACGACGGCCAAAAAAACTTGCAAATACTACAAGTAATATAAGTATGAACTTTTCTAGTTGTTCATTTCCTTCGCCTAAAAATCCTTCCCCTTTTAATAATGCAAAAAAACGGTCTGAAATGTCTGATGATGACAATGACATAGTGAAATTATCAAAGGTTTTGTTTGATTTTTTGATCTATTGAAAACTTTTGATTTAGATGATACCCGCATCTATTTATGTGTGGGGCTGTAGCGCTTACTGCTTGTTATCTCTATTCAATTTGATAGGTAGGTGACCGAGATTTTGGCGCCGTATGAACACACGGCTCTATAGATACAGATCACCCCTTATTGCCGTACGTGCAGACGTTATTAGAGTTGAGATAAAGAGGCCGATCTGTACTAATCACGGCACTGATCTTGCAGCATGTCAGATTATGCACACGAATCATTAGCTGTAGAATTAGTTATTAGTTATAGAAAGACACCAGTCGTAATAAGAAAAATAAAAATAAAATAAAAAGTTTTAGGGGACCTCTCCACCATGCAATACGATTTTGATACCCCGCTTAGCAGCCTCCCATTTGATTTCTGCGGCACTGGACATTCTATTCTTAAGAATCGAATTTTTTTCATCAAAATCTCTATTAATGGATGGAAAACATCTAGAAAATTCTTCAAAGACCTGGATATATCGATCTCTCACAGTAGAGGCAGGTTCGTTTGTATAACTGGTTTTGAGTTCATCAATAGATCCATTGATTAGCTCTGGATAATGTGTAGTATCTGTTCGTATTATTTTGCCAAACAAAACTTTAAAAAAGTCTGCTCTCCAAGTGCGAAAGGTTATTAAAGATGAATTATAAAAGCTGTTTCCTGGACACGAGGTTCTTGAATGAATAATCTGTTCTAATGATTTTGAAGAATTACGACTTTCAGCCAATAGACAGAGTACCGTCTCATAAGAAATCTTCCCGTAAATATTTGCTTGTCTACTCACGTTCATCAGATGAGCGGTTGTATCATCTAAAAATCTTATAACTTCCATATCAATATCCGCAACTGTGGCAATACGATTCAGCAGCCCACAAGTTTCATCAAAACATTGAATATAGTTTGGCAATTGTAAAGAACTGTCCACTGGAGATTCAAGGAGAGGCTTTATATATTTCAAACACCAACTTGGAGAATATGCTGTTTCGACCACAGTAAGACTTTTTCGTATATGATCATGAAGAGCGTCAATAAATGGCCCTCTTTCATCTCTAGATCTTAGAGTTGTTACCTTTGTTAAGGATTGTTCAAGGTCGTTCTCATCAAATATACCACTACTCCGTCTGATAACTCGGCTGTCATAGCTGTCATAACTCCCGCAGCTACCGCTGTCATTAATTGATTTCAGTTCAATAACCGAAGATCCTTGAGTATTGGAGATTCCCACAACTGCAGCGACGACTCCTGGCGAATACTGAATCGATGCAGTGGTAGTACCAGCTTGTTTCAAAGAAAAATATTCTTCGGTATAATGTCCTGGTAATGTTGCTTCACTATGGACAGAGCTACGTCTTCCCTGGGGCGAACTCGCATGGATTGTTTCATCATCGCAAGCAACACCACCCATCAGCTCCGGCTGATCCTGGCATATTTTTTTTTGGTGAACCGGGAGTATTTTCCCTTTTTTATTTGCCAGCGGCATATTATGAAGTATATACTTCATCTTGTCGTTTACCAAATCCTTGCTGTTTTCTTTTCCTATAGCTTTTTTCTCTTCGTCACTAACATTCGGGGACCAATAGTTAGCTACACTGGTTCGAGTTTCTCTCGCTTTCATAACGAAATGTCGATAGGCTTCCCGGATGCCCACTCTCCCGTAAGAAATGCTAGTGGGTGTCTCTGAACTGGCATATAACATAATGGATTCTGAGCTGAACTGAACGGATATCAAAGAAAAAATCGATTTTCTGGCATAGAATTAGTAAAAATTTAAATCTGAACCGATATATTTTTTTTTCTCTTGAGTGTTCAGCTGTTTATACCGTCCATAACAATAAGGTTAGCTCCATACATTAAGTACGGCTTGCTGATCTATCGGGTGTATGATTGACAGGGTCCTATAGGAAAGCCGCTCATAACGAGCAGTTACAGAGTAGATCATACTTGTCGTCCGTTCCCGGCAACTTTTTTTTTTTAGTTAAAATTTATTTATTTACATGACAAATACTGTTGCTGTTACCGGATGGTAGAAGGAATCTAATAAAAAACATAATCAGTTCAGACCCTTAGTTGAGTATGTCTTGCGGCGATTATAAGTTGTTTTGTACCTGCTTTTTAGGGTGGGTGGCGATGTCAAAATGTGAGCAGAGGTAAGCAAAATGACTTGCTTAGTTTGTAATCGAGATACAGATGCAAAATAAAATAATAGCTAGATTCGGAAGATATGGAATGAGATGTATGTAGATAATTGAGGGAGCATAACGGAAAGCGGAGAGTAACTCTATTATCCCTGCTGTTCAAACCTCGCACATGTAAAAACAAAAAATACTCTCGTGGCCAGCTTGTGAAGAAATTTTCAAATATGTTTGAGGACTTTACAGAGGTTGCTTTAAACAATATTATTGAAGAATAATATATAATTTCCATGTTTCATATAACTGCTGATTCGCGGAATGTCGCGGAATTTTAACTGTAGTAACGGGTCAAACGCTATCTTGTATTAATGACTGCACAGGCGTAGTGTGGCGTCCACAAACCAAACTTTATTACAGGAGAAATATACCTTTCTCCATATTAAAAGCTGCGGTGAAAGTTGTCTTAATGATTTCATCTGGGGCTTTTTTTTGCAGCAGTATATGTTGGAGCAGCTATCACTATCACCACCTGCGGTGGTTATCTTCGTACCTCAAACCCCAAGCTGTATTTTTTGATTTCACTACTTTCGGTTCAAATGAGACAATGTGGGAGCGCGCTAATACTGCAGCATTCTTTACATTACTGTCTTATCATGTAACAGGGACAATATTAATGATTCTCAGTTCGCGCTCTGTATTCGTAACTAATACCCCTACGTTAAATCTGTGTATTATTATATTATAAATAAATTATGCAAAAGTGTTACTACTATACATCTACTCCTCTCTTCTGTTCCATCAGGGCCCTATAACTTTGGATCACTCTATCACGCTCTTCTTCTAGAATAGCTCTTCTGGCCAGAGAACCGGCAGATTTTGGAACATTTCGAAGCAGCTTAGTGGGAAGATTAAGTTCAGGCGGTCTATCCACGACATCACCAAATTTGGGCTTCTGAGATTCAAGATGTCCCCAAGGATCCGGTGATGATTCTCTCTTGCCTCGTTTAGGTACTTCGTCCTCCTCTTCATCATCGTCATCACTATCATTCTTCTTATTGTTCGCTTCCGCTCTAGCACGCTTTCTGGCTCTCTTTTTATCCGCCCGAGAAGGAGATCCTCTGCGTGCCTTGACTAGTGGTAAAGCTTCATCAACTCTGCGAGAGAAATCAGCCATTCTTTCGCCTGGAAGCATCTTCAAAGTAGTGGTAGTAGTCAAAGGGGTAGCAGGTGCAACCGTCTCTCTAGTCTTTGTACGGCCTCTTCCAGTCCCCGTGTCAGATTCCTTATTTCCCACATTTCCCTGTTTCTTATTTGACCAATTCATAAGTCTTTTAAATTCTTTTGGCATAGCACCACCAATTTCTTCACCTTCATTTCCGCTGCTTAGATTTGTAGTTGATTTATTCTTCTTGCTAATTTTTTTAGGATTGATAAGAACACTTGGTGCAGCATCAAAATCAACCTGCTTCCTTTTTAGAGGATTACGAGCTCTTTTTCTAGGCATTTTGAATACGAATTAATGAAGTTGATCTAATAATATGGGGAGAATGATGTAGGAACATCGCAAATTTCTTAAACTTATGGATGATCGACGATATATACAGCTGCATGAGAAATTGTATTATTGAGGTTACATTTGGAAGAAACTTTCCAGACGGCCAGCGAAAAGAAAATTGAAAGTTGCATAGTTTGAATCTTTTGCTTGTAGTGGTTTACATGGTTTAAAAACATGTTATATTCTCGTATATCGTATCAGCAGGTTACTTTCACACAATTTATTATACGCTTACTATGACTATATAGAGGTCAATCCTTAGTACGGCTCAAATTTTTTGATCCGATCTGAATTTTTCATGCAAGTAGAAACAAATTATTTCCAGCATATACTGTAGAGGTAGACTCCAAATAATTAAAGTCCTATCATCTTTATTTATTCATTCATGGCCAAAAGACCTAGAGGGAAAGTAGCTGAAAAGCTAGCCAAACGAGCTAAAGATAGAAACAATGCCGATTCTGCTCTCAGCTCTTCTTCGTGGTCTGCTCTTGAATCGGTAGACAATCAAGAGAAATATCTGGGAAGCGATGATGAACAAGACTATGATAGTAGGCCCCGTAAGTTTCAAATATCAGAGGCTGACGAGCAAGTTGAAAGGTTACCTGTTAAGACTTTAGAAGGTAAAGTTAAAAGGGTCATGGGTAAAAAGGAAAAGAAATTTGAGCCAGCAGAAAAGGAAGAAGAAGACCCTGAAACGGACGAAGCCAATGAAGCAGAACAGGCAGGAGAAGAAGAACAAGGAAAAGAACCGTCGCCCGAATCTGAGACCGAAGATGAAGATTTAGATCCCATAGCTATTAATCAGAAGCTTGTTGAATTGAAAGAAAAGATCGCTGACATTGCAGAAAAGCTCAATGAAGAACCTGAAGAGCATATTGGAAAGCTAAAAGAATTACGAGATCTGATTCCCGCTTGCAAGCACGTTAATGCTAAACAACTGATTCTAATCTCCTTAATACAAATATTTAAAGGTCTTATCCCAGGTTATCGTATTCGCCCTTTAACCGACAGCGAACAAAAGGAAAAGGTATCAAAGGATATTAAAAAATTACGAAATTTCGAAGAAACTTTATTGGTCAATTATAAAGCATATATTTCTACCCTGCAACTATTTTCCAAAAAATCCAGAGGAGCTCCTCCAGGCTCGGTGAGGGCTGTGCTTGGTAGTTGTTCTTTATTAGCAGCATGTGAACTACTTGAATCAGTCCCATACTTTAATTTTCGAACGGATTTAATTCAGATCGTTATTGAGAAGGTTAGCACAAAGAAAGATGACGAACCATATTATAGAGCTATTCAAACTCTAGAAACCATATTTAAGGCAGACGAAGAAGGGCAGGTTAGTTTTGATATTGTACGATTACTATCTAAAATGATCAAGGCTCGTAAATACAAGGTTGATGAAAAACTCATCAATAGTTTATTATATTTACGACTATTGACTGAATTGGCAGCTAGAGCAGACCTGGAAAAGGTACAAAAGTACGTTGAAGACGATGGTCCAAAGAAGAAGAAGGATAGAGTCCATCTTACTAAAAAAGAACGGAAAGCAAGAAAGGAACGAAAAGCTATAAATGAAGAAATGATGAAGGCCGAAACTGCAGTGTCTTCAGAAGAAAGAGAACGATTACAAGGCGAAACTCTTAAATTAGTATTTATTCTCTATTTTAATATTCTTAAAGAAAGATCGGAAAAACTTATTGGTGTCACATTGGAAGGACTGGCTAAATTCGCACATTTAATAAATGCTGACCTTTTTGGTGACCTTTTGGAAGTGCTCCGCGAACTCATTCTTGAACGTCAAAAGCGAATAGTTGGCGGTGAATATGAATTCAAGGAATCTGCCACTCGTGAATCATTATTATGTATTGTCACTGCATTTGCCTTATTATCAGCCCAAGCGGGCGTTGGAGAATCTATGAATCTTGATCTCTCGTTCTTCGTTAACCATTTTTATTCAAGTTTGTATTCATTGTCGTTGAACGCAGATATTGAATTCTCTCATAAAACTTTACGATTAAGTGATCCATTAAAAGCGGCATCTGTAACTCCCAACAAGTATAAGGTTAACATTTCTACCGAGACTGAAATGATGATTAGGGCATTTGAATTCATTTTCTTTCGTCAACGACATATAGGGCCTAATCGAGTATTGTCATTTGCAAAACGATTAGCAATTTCAAGTTTGCATATGCCAGAAAAATCTTGCGTTGCTTCGTTGCGGATTCTGGATAAAATGACTAAGAAATTCAATAGTATGCCTGCACTTTATTCGACTGAAGACCGTGTTGCCAATGGTGTCTATAACATGCAAGTGGATGATCCGGAGCATTCCAATCCAGAAGCAGCCAGTATGTGGGAGACTGTGCTTCTAGAAAGACATTATTCGCCTATGGTCGTCAAAGCAGCAAGATCTGTCCCTAAAAGTGCTATACGTATATAATTTGTTATTTATAAATAAATATCATTGCTCATGATAGCAGTATGATATATATGATACTGGAAAATGTATGCCAGCCTTGCACTAAAAAAGAGTCCATGATCTTGCATGATCAATAAATCCCATAAAAATTCGTTTATCCATCTCAGCACAATGCCCATCAAATAACAGTAACTTAATCTTTAAATAAGAATAATAAGAATACGTAGCATAGGCTAATTTCTCGCTCCCTCCAAGGACCCTTGGCTTTTGTCCTGCTGGAGATTAAGGTTTCAGTGACATCAGCCGTATATTGCATCATTACAAGAGGAGCTCACGTCAGGGCCCATCATCACCATCAATCTACATACCAGATATAGGGAATTAAACAATCTATTTTATATTCTAGTTTATAAGTAACCACTATGTAATTTAAATTTCGCAAAAAGTTGAACCCATTCTCAAAATATATTTATAATTCCAAATGAAAGGTGAGAAGTTTATTTTATATTCTAGGCCTGATGGCAAGGTTACTAAAGACTTTGAGCGGAGGAAGCGGGTTTCTTACTCTTGTACTCTGTGTAAAAAGCAAAAGGTAAAATGCGATCTCCAATTACCTTGTGGAACTTGTAAAAGTAAACGAAGACCAGCTCTTTGTCAATATGAACATAGTAACGGGCTTAATAATTTGCTAGAATCACCGTCTCCAGATGATAATACCCCTGAAGATCAAAAAGACCTCAAGCCACGGTTAGAAAAAGTTCAGCCTGATACACAAACCAGCCAGAGATTAACATTATACGGAGAGATATCCAGTGGAACAACAAATTATTTAGGTCCGTGGCACGCCGATGTTGCCGCTGCTTATAAGGAGCCAGGAGTAAGGGTAATTCTAGATGATTTCGAAAAGAGGAAAAATCAGAAAGCTCTGGACTGTATGCGACCGTGGCAGCAATACGAAAAAACAACTAATACAGTCGCTTATGTGGACCCTTTTTTATGCGGCATGGATGATATGGTCATCCAATATTTGATAAACATATATTGGCAATTCATTAATCCGATTGAAAGCTTCCTTGATCCCACGGCGTTTTGGGAGAAGTTCGATCAATACAGTACAGACCCAACTCTATTAGATAACATCGAACGGCCGATATTTTGTTCTATAGTATGGCTAATATTAGGATATTCTAGCCGGTCACTGCAACAGACTGATTGGTCAATCGAGCGATTACAATCCGAATTATCTTCAGGAACATTAATGGTTACCGTTGACCCTTCACTCCAACGAGAAGCACGGTTTGCTGCTGATCCATGTGAGTTTTTTCTTTATTGCGCAGAAACGTGTTTCACACATGCTCAACTATTCAAGTCAGTAAAAGATGTTGACTCTCTGACAGCTCTCATGTTATATATTGCTTACTTGCATGATGGAAGTGAAAGAAACTGGGCTTCTTGGACCCTACTGGGAATGGCAAGCAATGCTGCTCAGAGGTTGGGGCTTTGCCAGGATCCGAATTCTTTAGGTGTAACATCCAGCGATATTACCAACGTAAAGGACGAGACGAAGGCAAACCAGCGAAGAAATCTTTATTGCACAATTATTACAATGAATTCTCTTTATTCTGTCGACCTTGGTCAAATGCCAATGGTTATTAGAGAATCCTTGTGCAGTGTAAGGGTGGATCGTGAAGTTATGAAAGCACTACATGATGGAGAATTTATTCTAGCCAAGTATGACATTGCTAAAATTCTAGCTCGATCATTGGAAACAACTTATCCTTTTTATTCTTCCGACAGTCCACAGATCTGGCATCAGCAAGACTATCTCCAGGCGGTAGTACAAATGGAATCAAAAATTGATTCCCTGTGGGGAGGTTTACTGGGAACCAACCTAGCCCTCCGTGACGGTCCGAATGGTGATTCAAACATTAAGCTCGAAATTGCTCTTAAATTAGAACGTCCTTCTGTTCCTTGCAAGATTTATTTTCAAAGATATATACTAGATACTCTGATACATAAGGCACGGTTTGTTTTGTTTCGGCCGTTCTTAAGGTATAAAGGAAGTGCAAATCCGACCATGGCATCTTTCCAAGCGAAATGTCTTTCTTCAGCTAGAGCGATGCTGGAAAATCAATTTGCTGTGAATAACAATCAAGATATTTCTGGATTCAATAAGTTTCGCTGGAATTATATTTTTTCCCATGCTTTCCAGGCAGCGGTTATACTAAGCCTCCAAAAAGATTTCGAGCGTTCAGCATGGGAATTAAGACTTGTTCAAGGATCTGCCCAGCTATATTATAATATTCGGAGACACGCTGGTTGTGCCGCTGCTAAAGCACATTTAGTGCTATCTAATCTATTGGGCCCAAATGCTGTTGAATTAGATAGCGAGAGAAATAATTCGGACGATTCCGATTACTATTGTATCAGTCCTAGCGTGGTGCAGGATTCATTATTATGGAAGCCAGAAAACCTCCCTTCAAACATTGAGTCATTGGATAACGATTTTTTTGCATCTGTCCTTGGCAGCCAGAGATCATGTTGATAAATATGCAACAATTATAATGAATTATAATGATATGCTTGTTTCTATATTTACAATCTTTTGAAAACCTTTTAGTAGTAGTTACCTTCTCTGTATTATCTCAAGTTGCTCTGCTGTATTTTCTTCGGTACTCGATAGGAAATGTTTTATCGGGAAATTCTTAAAGGCTAAATGTTGCTTTTGCGCTTTATCGCATGAAATTTAGTGCTCGGGTCCAAATTTTACAACATATGTGTTACCATCTTTAATCGGCACGGCCACATCTAGCAAATACGCCGATGCCAAGACATGATAATAGCATCCAGGCGAAGGCTTGTTAATGTCAATTTTAAAATGTCAATTTTATAATTGGAAAATCCTCCAAGATAAAGCTTAGGCAGATGTTGGAAGCCAATTTCTCAATTGTCATGGATTAATTGAAGATTCAATTATTTCTCCTCTTTGATATGATTAATTTCTTCTCGGCGCCTTGTAAGGTGGCTAGTGCCCGGCCAACTAAATAAATATATAAAAGCCACTCACTATGTTCTAAGCAACAGGTCTAGGACCGGCACACTGTTTTACCCATAGTTCTGCTGTTGTCTTTGTTATCTGTTCAGAAAGTAAGGTGGAGTTCGCTCCCCGCGTGGCTGCAAGTGGTAGCTTATTTTATTTTTTTTCGAGGAAAAGGTGTACCGCCATAATTGCAATAGATGAACTTCTAGAGATGCCTAATTCTCTCTTACAGGAGGCTTCTCCTGTACGAAGTAATTGAGAGAACGGGTTTTTAGCCACGGTGGAGGCGGTACAAAGAGGCTACCATCGGTTATTTTCAACTTTTTTCTTGAATTCTTCTTAGGATAGCATCATTTATCACTAATGTTGTTCTTTTTCTAGCACGCCATTTATGGCTGAGATTATTGAGATAACGGCTATTATGCATGTTTGACCCTGTATGCAACCTTAAGGGGCTGAAATGTCGTAATCTGAGATGAAAAGGTGCATGAACCTTGCTTTTTCGCATTTGACTACTATATGTCAGTGCAAATCAGCTGAATTGACAAGCCACTAACCAACGAGATAATATATCCAAATGGCGTCAGCAGCCACATATTTACAAAATGAATGAAAAGTACGGAAAACGAACTATAAATTGAGGTTCAACAGCCCTTACCAAAATTGTTTGATTCATTACAAGTTATTATTATAACAATGACTAGCCCTAATGATGAGAAAATCGTCGGCTCTTACAAAATCAATGAGCTTTCTTCCAGTGACTCTCTCAGTATTGTAAATGAAGATCTTGCCGTCGGTCAAGACCACATTTTCAAAGACCCTGCCATTTATGAACACTACAAAAAGGTCTATGAAGATGCAAACTATGAGTGTCGGCATTTGCTAGATCCCGACTTTGAATGGACTCCGGAGGAAGAACGTAAGATTGTATGGAAAACAGAATGGCGCTGTTGTTTTGTAGCGTTCCTGTTTTTCTTCAACTTGGATATCGATCGTGGAAATATTGCCTCAGCACTCAGTGATAACATGTTGACCGATTTGAAACTGACAACCAATGATTATAACTTAGGAAGTACTATTAATCTAATCTGTTTCTTGTCTGCTGAACTTCCATCGCAATTGGTCTCCAAGAAGCTAGGACCCGATGTATGGATTCCGTTACAAATGGTTTTATTCTCGGCAATCGCCATGTCTCAAATGGCCATCCAAAACCGAGCAGGCTTTTTTGCTACGCGAGCTCTTCTAGGAGCTCTTCAAGGAGGTGTAAGTTAATTGTGGAAGAAAAATTAGCATCCAAGAATATTACTAACATCTAATACAGTTCATCCCTGATGTCTGCTTGTGGCTTTCATATTTTTACAAGAATAATGAACTGCCAATTCGTCTTTCATACTTCTATATTGCTAATCCTTTGACTACAGCAGTCAGTTCTCTGATGGCATATGGTATTTTTCATATGGATGGAAGAAATGGAATTGAAGGTTGGAGATGGATGTTTCTTTTAGAGGGTATTTGTACTTTTGTTATTGGTGTAGCGGGCTTTTTCTTGATGCCTCCATCTGTTGTGCAGACCAAGACTTGGTTCCGACCTAAAGGCTGGTATACTGAGCGAGAAGAGAAGATTCAAGTCAATCGGATTTTAAGAGACGATCCTTCCAAGGGTGACATGCATAATCGTGAAGCTATTGGTCCCAAGAGTCTTTTCAAATGTATTTCAGACTATCATCTATGGCCAATCTACCTTGTTCGTCTTCTGTGTGATATTGGTCTTTCTCCAGTAACCAATTATATGACATTAACTCTTCGTAAGCTTGGATTTTCAACTTTAAACACCACGTTATTGGTTATCCCAAGTTGTTTCTTAAGTATTGTTACTATGTTGGTGGTCACGTACGGTTCAGAATATTTCAATGAGAGAGCAATTGCACTTGCTTTAACTCCGTTATGGGGTCTGCCGTTTTTAGTAGTGTTACGATACTGGCCAGGAGCTCAGATTGAAGTATGGAAAACGTATACTGTACTGCTTGTGGCGCTTGGTCGTCCAGTTGCATCTGTGTTGACCATTTCTTGGGCTGCTAGTAATAGTGCTACAGTTTCAACTAGAACAGTTAGTGCAGCATTGGTAAATATTTTCAGTCAAACTGCTGGTATCATCAGTACGCAAATTTACAGAGCAGATGATGCACCACTTTATCACAGAGGTAATTTCCAGCTTCTGATGATTTCTATTGGCTCCATTGCTATGTGTATTCTTGCAAAGCTATATTATATTTTCCAGAACCGACGACGTGAAAAAGTTTGGAGAACATTGACGAAAGAGGAGCAAACCTCTTATATCTTGAATACCAAAGACAAGGCAAATAATAGATTAGATTTCCGGTTTGTCCATTGATATATACGTATAAAAAAAGTAGTTTGTTTAGGTCTTGAAATAATATCCCTCGGGTCATCTGTTGCTCCTGCGAAAACCAAAACGATTATCAGATGGTTGATCTTTTCTGTCCATTTCTTCCATGTTATTACCCCGCTTTTATAGCTGGCTAGTGAATGACATGTTTGCGAATAAAACTGTAGAAGTACCATACCTCCTCTAGCTACAATAAGGAATGTTTTAGCGAAATAGTTGGTTTCCAATCTGGGATTTTGATAGAACAAAGCGGCAGCGGAGCCCCTCATTAAGGTTATCGGACATTCATTCTGATCCGACGGAATGCGTTTTCCTTTGCGCTGTCGCGTTCGACAGCCAATCATGGAACTTTAATTGTACTTCTCTATGCTGCTCAATCTATGTTGATCGACGCTCAATGAAATTTTTTTCTTTCTTCAATGGATGATGGTTTTACCGCTCTAAAAGATTCTCCGCAATGTTCGATCATCAGTTTGTTCGCGTTAGAAACATGTTCTCAGCTTACTACCACTAAACTAAGAAGAGAGTTAGTTTCTTTCTAACCACGAAATAAACAGCAAAGCGGGGATTTAACCGTAATTTCAAATTCAATTGCAATTTCAATTTCAATTTCATGTTCAATATATCTCATTCAATTAGGGTTTGTTCTACCCCCACTTTTGACCCCCTCCGGTCTGGGTACGGGAAAAGAAATTCCATGCGTGGTCACCGCGGCCATCGCAGACGTAAAATACACACCACAAAAAATATTGAGACATGTCGCGAGCAAGCTCAATATATATATAGACAATCCTATAAATATGGGGTCTCATCCTATGTCGGTTCTCGTGCTGTTCCCTAGAACTATTATTATTGCCAATTCAATATGTCAAAGCAGGAATCGTCTTTCGTTGATGTTGTACAGCAGCCAGATCTAGACCTGGAATTGGCTACTACTAATGCTTCTCATGAGAAAAAAGGCATCAATGTTGAAGTTCAAGAAGCTCTCGAGTACGAATACACTCCAGAAGAAGAAAAAAGAGTTGTTCGCAAGTTCGATACTCACATTCTTATTTATCTCTTCTTTTTGTATATGCTGAGTTTCCTTGATAGAGGTAACATTGGAAATGCTAATACTGCTGGCATGAGTAAAGATCTGGGCCTCAGTGATGATCAATATCAATGGCTGCTCACTATCTTCTATATTTTCTACATTACATTTGAGTTTATGATTCTTTGTTACAAGATCTTTCCTCCTCGCTTTTATGTTCCAACCATTGTCATTGGATGGGGTATCACTTCTACATGTTGTGCCGCTGCTCAAAAATGGCAGCATCTGATGGGGTTGCGAGCTCTGCTGGGTATTTTCGAAGCCTCTTTTGGTCCCGGTGCTATTCTCTATATTTCGTTTTTCTATTATAGACACGAAGTTGCTGCCAAGAATGCTATTTTCCTGTCTTCCGCTCCTTTGGCAACCACTTTCTCAGGTGCATTGGCCTATGGTATTACCAAGCATAAATTAAGCATTGAAGCTTGGAGAGTTTTGTTCCTTGTTGAGGGGTTGCCTACTATTGTTGTTGGAGCCATTGGTTATTATGCGATTCCAAATGGACCCACTTCATGTCGATTCTTGACTGAACATGAAAAACGCATTGCTGGTGCCAGAATGGCCAAACAGACTGGTAGGGTCAACATGGAAAAGACATTGCACATCAAGGAAATGTTAAGATCTCTTATTGATATCAAAGTATGGATCCCAATGATTATGTACTTTTCCATCAATGTTCCTTTCTCGTCGTTACCAGTATTCACTCCAGCAATCATTGAAGGAATGGGATTCACTTCTATTAATAGTCAAGGTCTTTCTGCCCTACCTTACATTTATACATTCCTCACCATGCTTGCAGCAGCTTTTTTCTCGGACCGCATCAAAAGGAGAGGTATTGTCATCGCCGGTTTAGCTATCCATGGAGCTATTGGATATCTGATTTTGGCTCTATGTGAGACTGTGGGTGCTAGATATTTCGCATTATTTCTAGCTGCAGGTGGAATCTTTCCCTGTATTGCTCTTGTACTATGCTGGCAGTCTAACAACCAAGGTACTGAGTCTCAAAGAGCTATGGGATTCGTCCTTCTACAGACTTTGGGCCAGTCTGGGCCATTGGTTGGCACTCGACTCTTTCCAGCAAAAGATGCTCCACTATATCACAAAGGTTTCTGGGTTAGTTTTGCCTTTTGCTGCCTACTATTCACATGTGCCGTTACTTTGATGACCCATCTTTACTTCCAGAACAAGAAGCTTGATGCCAAATACGGCCCTGTCGAAGAAGGAACTTCTGAGATCACTTCTGATGCGTATAATTCTGAGGGTGAATTCAATCCTAAGTTCAGATATATTTTGTAGTTTAGTTTTTTTTGTTTTGTATATAAATTGTAAAATCAATGGATGAGAATGATGGATGCCAAAACGGAAGCTGATAGCGTTCATGTTCATGCATAGCGGTTATCTACGATCTTATCTTTTTCTGCATATATAAGGTAATCAACCGGCATTCTGAATAATTACAGCTCTTATTTTTGTACAGAAAACATGAAACTCGTAAATTGTTCAGGAAGTTCATATCAGGTGGGTTTGAATTGGTAATAATTATGTCAGGAATATGTGCACTAACTGTCCGGCCAGATAGGCTTCACCCACGGTTCAGAAGCAAAAGATGAGATCTTGAAATCAAAACAGTTCTATACGGGCTTTTTCCAGGAGAATGCGCAAATCGGCTGGCCCAAAGTCCAGGAGATTGCATTATCGTTTCTGCCAATAATAGAATCAAAATGGGGTTTTATACTCGAAGAGTTCAAAGGAGTGGCCGATGGTTCTGGTCTAGAGCTATCTGATATACTGGCATTGAACGTCAGAACAGAAATAGCCTTTGGTCTACACGTCGACAAGAAGACCGATGGCTGCACATCCATGTATTGGAAGGCGAGAAACACTGGCTTTTTGGCACAGAACTGGGATGTAAGTACCGCCGGAGATACCGCCATAGGCAGATCTAACAACTGGTTCTAAGTGGAGAGCGGAACAAAAAGAAGCCTTGATAGCTCTGATCGTTAATCCCGAGATTGGTCCCAGATACCGATTTATTACTGAAGCAGGTATTGTGGGCAAGATAGGGTTTAATGAATACGGAGTTGGATGCGCTTTAAATGCCATTCAAGCAAAGGGTCTTGATAGCACGAAAATCCCTATCCATATTGCTTTAAGATTAGTTGTCAGTTGTAAAACAGCCGAAGAGGCCATTGCTAAACTCACTGAATCTGGTTGCGCTTCAGCGGCCCATATTCTTGTTGGAGATGCCACTACGGCCCAAGGATTGGAGTTCTCGGCTTATGACTATAAAAGCTTGGCACTGGAAGGAACCGATCATATCTATCATACAAATCACTATCTTTTACCACATAGTGCCGAAGAAGGAGAGTCAACTGAGCCGTGGGTAGAGGATTCTCCGTTTCGGCTGGGTCGAATTGAAGAATTGTCGAAAGCTCTGAAGCCCACAATTGCAAGTATTCAGGAGGCATTCAAAGATGAGAGGAATGCCCCTGGATCGATTTGCTCAAGTTCTACTATATTTAATATCGTCATGGACTTGGGTGCAAAGACTGCAAAAGTTATAGTAGGAAAGCCAGTTGAGCCAGAGGGAGAACTGGAACTTAGCTTTTAAAGGGAGCTTTATTTCATTAGCTAAGCAAGTTATGTAGTATTTTAAGGTCATTAGAATAAATAATACGACATTGTCATCGTGGGTTTCAGTCATCATAGTTTCCTATATCTGTTTAGCTGACATATTGTCTTTAATCCGAACAAGTCTCTCTTCTACCTCCTTCATTGTATTAACAATTCTTATCAATCTCTTTCTAGTTTGATAGATTGTGATAATAGTGTCTTTCAGCTCTGGTGTTTCACTATCTGTTTGGTAGGCTTCTAATTCTAACTCTGTTAGGCGCTTTTTTCTTCACAAATTGCGAAAAAAACTTACTCGCTTGAAGATATTCGATTCGTGATAACAACGCCATCTGAGAATCGTGAAGACTATCGCACCTCTGCGATGCGCTTTCAAGAGCGGGCACAAATAGCGAGCGAATAGCTAGTTCTACAGATTCTTCATCAGATGGAATTGAAGACTCACCACCAGCCATTATTATAGAGTTGTATATCTTTGTTTAGTCTGACTGGCCATACTCTTTTGGAGGAATATGAATATCAATAGAAATATACAGACCAAACACGTAATTGTCACTGATCTAAGTCAAGCAAAGATGATCACCATAAGCAGGCGTTTTTGATTACAGCGCTTTTTGGAAAACTCAGGGGTAATCATTCTTACAGTCAGTCGACTTCGGCATTTTGTGCGCTAAATGGAAGGTCCACGTACGGATGGCATTTGATTCATCATATACATTATACATAATACATATTTACATAGCAGCCACTTTAGCCTCCTGCTCTTCCAACATCTGCTTCATAGCCTGAGTTTTAGTAAACATGTCCATCTGATCCACCACTTCATTAAACTCGTCAATCTCCCCCCTAACTACTTCTTCTAATTTATATGAGGTATATCCACATCTATGATCGGTTATTCTATTCTGAGGATAGTTGTAGGTTCTGATTTTATCAGACCTTTCTGTTGTAGTAACTTGTGCTGTCCGTTTGCTACGCTCCTCGCGAACTTTTTGTTGCCTCTCAATCTCATCCAGCCGAGCTCTTAAAATCGTGAATGCCTTAGCCTTGTTTTTATGCTGAGATCTTTCATCTTGGATGACTACTACAATTCCACTAGGGACATGTGTTAATCGGACTGCAGAATCAGTTGTATTGACATGCTGACCTCCGGCACCACGGGCTCTCATGACGTCAACTCTAACTTCATTGGCTTCGAAAGTCCGTTCTGCCTCTTCTCCAGCCTTGGAATCGTCGGCCCCCGGGTCCATTACTTCAGTAGGTAGAACCACAACTGCTGCGGTTGAAGTATGAACACGGCCTTTGGTTTCTGTTTCCGGGATTCTCTGGACCCGATGAACGCCTCCCTCATATTGTAGTCTTTCATAGGCACCGGCTGCATTTATATTGAAAATTGCCTCTACAATACCGCTTCCGGAAGGAGTTCTTGTTATTGAAATGATCTTATGATCCCATCTATTTTTGAATGCATAGTTCTCATACATCGCTAAAAGATCACTAGCAAAAATAGCTGCTTCACTTCCACCAACTCCAGGTCGTAATTCTAATATACATGCTTTATCAATGAATGGATTGGTAGGGACTAGTTTTGACTGTAAAGTACCAGTCAACGACTGTAAAGTTGATTCAATAGAGACTATTTCCGATTCGGCCTCTGATTTCAGAGATGGATCAAGAAGTAGCTCAAGTAATTCGTGATATTCTTTTTCAACAGTTTCGTACTGTTCAAATAGATCAACTATAAAACCTAATCGTGACATTCGAGTGGCTTTCACTTGGTCAAATGCGTTCCCAGTCTCAGAAGACATTTCCCGAGAAAGAGTATCATATTCAATTTTCAGCTGTTTGGCTTTCTCTATTAATAAAGGGTGGAGAAGGCTATCATCTGATTCTTGAGTGGAAAAATGATTAGATGGATGCAATAAAAAACGGCTAGGGCTATTACTACTAGCCAAGGTGGTTCTACTAATCGGTAAGTTCAATATCCCCCTCCTGTTAATAATGCCCAATCTACTTCCTCCTGTACTCGCCAGACATCTTAAAATATACCCAATCCTCATTCTCCTCCGACAACCTCACATAAAAGAGCCATCCAGTCGCTGTCCGTAAATTCCACATATGACTTCAAGAAAGTATACCCTAACCGCAATCAGTCACGTTAAGTACGATAACATTATCTCCAGACTAATAACTCACTTCTGGTCTGGCACCTTTTATTGATGAATCCCCCTACCACCTGGAAGCAGACCCTAGTAGATGAGCTCTTAAAGCGAGATTTACGTGAGAAACAGTTTGATGAATTCATAGCAGCTTGTATGTGTGCCAGGTATAAATGGCAGCCGGAGGCGTTCTGACCTTGGCCAGCCTCCAATGGCTGGGGCTGCGCTGACCGTTCAGCTCGCTTCGCGAGTTGTTATGATGAGCCTCTCGCTCGAATACTGCGAGAGACGGTGTAAGAACTCACGAAGCGAAGACGACCTGTCTGAGCAGCCGGCGGGCGGCAACGAAACCAATCCCCCTGAGAATTACCAGCTACGACCCGACCGCTCCCTAAGCGACCACAAACAAGTCAAGGGGCGGAGTCCAGCTGCTGTGATCACTCCATGGGGACTAACTATGTTCCAGTTGAAGAAGCCGCCAAGAGAGTGGTGGAGTCATCGTCGCCCAAAGCTGGATCAGCCGAACGAAACGCTGACCAGGATAAAGAACTTGCCCAGCTTTATTCTAAACTTTCAATTGCTGAGGACAATTACAAGTCTGCAGATCTAGAAAGACTCCGGTTCAAAAAGACTCTCTTGGAGATGTCTGGGCGGCTATTTGAAGAACAACAAAAGGCAAATAAATACAAGGACGAGGCAGACGTTAATTCATCGTCTGTTCGACATTTACAGGACGAGATGCTTGCTCTTCAGATCCAGGTTAATGTTGCAGAGGACAGAATTAAGGAGGTGCGGAAGGAAAATGAAATGCTTGTGGAACGATGGATGACCAAAGTCGCTGCTGAAGCTGAACAGCTGAACGACGCAAATGCGTTTCTTGAAAGGTGGGTGGTGCACCCGGTCTCCAACGAGATCCGTAGTCTCTGGGAGGGCTGTTAAACTAACGTGTCTAGTTTGAAACGAATCCGGCCCCCACAAGAGTAGTTTAGCATTAAAAGTATATATTTATTAGTTGCTTCTTACCGACAGTAAAAACAAACAGTTTAATCATATCTCATGTTCTCATTATAAAATAATAACAAAACTTTTTTGGGCTATATAATCTGCCTGCCAGCGGAGTCTTATATGAGGGAAAACGTTCTGGATTATACCTTTAATCTGGATCTATCGACTGTTGCAATATAATAGTCGCCTCCGGCAGTGGTCCAGCTGACGCTGTCGTTAGAGAAATAGCGTTTTTCGACTCGAAGAATGTTTATGGGTGATTCGCGGTTGTGTTCTGTAATTACGTGGCCAGTAGGCACGAACGACCGGAGAGACACTATTTTGCAGCCGTCTTTGAGGTCGAGGAACATGTCAACGAGCTTACCATTAAGCTGTGCATCAAAGGCATAATTATTGACCAGTAACACATCAGCTTTGCTAAGGGCGGAATGAATGCGTTCATCTTGAACAAAGTCAGAGCTAACAACATTGATATCCCCCATGGAAATTCGATAAAGCTTTTTCACTCGATTTTCAAGCTCGATTTTCTGTTTTGTGGCCAATTCTGATGCCGTTTTCATTATTTCACATCCCCAACTTTCACATCCAATTTCAAGTGCTGCTTGAAGGACACAATTGCCAACGCCAGATCCTAGATCGATAAAGACTGATGAGGGGGTGAGTTTGGTTTGTTTGAAGATCTCGCTCACGAACCGAGGAAGAAGTTCGCCATAGACATTACTGGAGAATGCTTTATAATCTCGGAGTTCGTGGCTACGAGGAGAAACAACTCTACGGTAGACTTGATTAAGGAACTCATAAATAGTAGAAGTAGGAAGACGGTCCAGAGAAGAGATGGTAGCAGCGATTTCACCGGACTCACGGAGATTGATGACCAGCTTATTGAATTCGTCAATTGAATTGTAGAATGATATAGGATCATTATTTTTGATGGACCGGCGGAGTCTACGAAGGATACAATCTTGATTGGAAGGATGCTTAATAGCCCAGGAAGGGGACACACCGAGAGCTGGAGTGGGGGTCGGGGTGGCAGTAATTGAGCGTTCATTTTCTTTTTCATTATTCGCCTCCGCCCTTTCTTCGTTCTCTTCTGTACTTCTACTAGGTACAAACACCGTGGCAATCATTTCAAAAATGGCGATTATCTCATCAATTGGGTTTGTTTCATCTGGCTTTGAAGGTGTGACGATTGAATATTCTTCTGATCCAAAAGGAAGTTCAAGGGTGATATCGTGATTATCTGGAGAATCGAAAAGTGGTTTATATTTGACACTTTTTGTATTTGCCTTGACTAATTCAGCACATGACATAATGTTAATAGGTTCATCCTGCAGTTTTTTTGAATCAAGGTACAACTGCCTGTTTCTCTGCCCATTGTCGAAAAAATCATATTCTGAAGATGGAGATTGAGTAGCAGTAATGCTCGTGGATGAAGGTCGTTTCAGGTTTAACTCCCAGTTCTCTTCCTCTTCAGACGATGATAACTCGTCTGATATACGACGACTGTTGTATGATTTAGCAGTTCTGCGTTTGCGGGTGTTTTTAGGAGGAGGAGAAGTGGTAGTAACTTCAGGTATAGGTGATGCTCCCACAGTAGATATACCGCTTTTTCTAGTCTGCTTGTTGTTTTTAGTAACCAGCGATAGTTTCTTCTTCTTCGAACTTGCTACAGGCTCAGAAGAATGACGAGACTGCTGATTGGATCTCGAACGTTTGGCTGTAATAGTACCATTACCCAGGGAGCGGATCGGTGATGATGGGTTATGGTGAGGCTCTGCTGACGGTGATGGCTTTTTAACAACTTTTGTAGTGGTATAAGTAGTCTTCGTTAGTGTTGTAGTATTCTGTGGATGGCTTTTATTCAAAGACCCAGATGCTTTATTTAGTTTACTAAAAAACATGATATGATGTGTAAATAAAACGAGTAGTGGAAAGGATAGTAAATATATATGCCACACTCCCGATTACCCTAACCCTTTTGTTGTATTCGTATTACTGCCGGTTAGCATTTATACGTATAACTCATAAACTTTTTTTTGTCAATTTGTTCGGATTTGATAGTTGACATTCTTCTTCTTCTCCATCTCACACACATCATGTCATATACTTACCGATGGATCAATATCCCGCTATGGCTGATTCCTCTCATAATCTGTTTTAGAATATTCAATGCATTGTCCCTGAAAACGTTCTT
Organism: Sugiyamaella pinicola; assembly: GCA_030565085.1. Lineage (NCBI taxonomy): Eukaryota > Fungi > Ascomycota > Dipodascomycetes > Dipodascales > Trichomonascaceae > Sugiyamaella > Sugiyamaella pinicola. The sequence continues at coordinate 4,825 of JAJMAW010000057.1, read as the reverse complement.
TCAGCCCGACGAGTATTGGCAGTCGTTGGAACCAGCTCATATCGCTGTGTATGGATATGGCTATGCCACATGGGAATGGCGAGAACATTTACGAAGTGCAGCCCATCCGCTTTTATTTGCGGGCATTTATAAAATTGCCAGTTGGTTGGGTGTTGATGTGGTGTTGGCTCCAAAGTTGTTTCAGGGGTTAATGGCTGCAGTTGGTGATATTTATACCTATGAATTGGCTATTCAAGCAACAAACACATCGTCCGCTTCGGTGGCTAAGTTAGCATTATTTGCAAGCCTGGCGTCTGCTTTTAATTGGTTCTGTCTTTCAAGAACGTTTTCTAATTCTCTAGAAACTGTCTTGACAACTGTGGCATTATCGTATTGGCCATGGAAGTCTCTCAGCACTCCGGTCGCTATCAATTGGTCGAGGTATCTAATCTCCATATCAATAGCATCAGTTGCATGTATATTTCGGCCTACAAATGCTCTATTATGGATCTTTCTGGGCATCCATCTGGCCTGGCGCTGCTGTTCGTCCCGCAGCAGCTTTCTTAAAATCACTCTACTCACGGCTGGGGTTATCATTTCCTCGCTGTCTCTGACCACTCTTGTGGACTTCCTTTACTACGACCATGAGTTCGTTTTCCCGCTTGTTGAATTCGTCAAATTCAATCTCGTTGGATCGCTTTCCCAGTTCTACGGAACCAACCAGTGGCATTACTACCTTTCTCAGGGTCTTCCAATTCTCTCCATGGCATACCTTCCGCTGGTCCTTGCCGAGCTCTACCAATACAAAAGCACAATTATCGTACAACTGATTATATTTCTAATCACTATCTATTCATTTTTAGGGCACAAAGAAGTTCGTTTCATTTTCCCTCTCATTCCTCTATTGCATCTGCTGGTAGCAGCGGCCCTTGACCGTATCAAGCGACGGGGCATATTCGCACTTCGCTACCTTCTCACCATACTCGTTCTCATAAACCTCCCTGTCGCAGGCTACTTCTCTCTCTATCATCAACGGGGAGTAATAGACGTCATCTCCTATCTCCGTCATAATCCATTGGTCGACAGCGTCGGATTCCTGATGCCATGCCATTCGACCCCCTGGCAGAGCCACCTGCATCGTCCCGAGATAACTGCATGGTTCCTGACATGCGAACCACCCATCAACATGACCCCCCAACAGCAGTCCACTTATCTCGACATCGCTGACCAATTCTACGCCGACCCTACCCACTTTCTCGCCCTTCACTTTCCTCCGCCGAACCCTATCACATCTGCCCCCAACGACCTTGTAACCTCTTATGACTACGAATGGCCGTCTCATCTTATCTTCTTCCAAGCATTAGAACCCATCGTCAAGACGTACCTTGAACCAATCTACCAAGAAGTAAGTTGTCCCCCGTCTCTGCCTCCGGCGGCTGGGTTCCGCCCAGACCCGTAGCTCCGCTTCGCGGAGATGCTGGGATCGTGTACCTCCGCGAAGCGGAGCAACGGGTCTGGGCGGAGCCCAGCCGCCGGAGGCAGAGCCCCGGTAGCTTATCCTAACTCATTCTAGGACATTCGGTTCTTTAATAGTCATTTCCATGACGACCACCGTCGTAAAGGCGACGTGATTGTATATAAAAGATTATAAAGTCTAGTATATTATATTTCTTTCTCTTCCTTGTTTTCCTCTACCTCTTTTTCTATGAGCAGTGCTTGTATATCCTGTATCTTGTTGCTGCTGTCTAGGGCCCAGTCAACGATGCCTGCTGGTCCGTATTTCTGATACAACCACTCGTTTGCTTTGCGGAAATGCTGACAGGTAAAAAAACCCCTGGACGCGGACAATGGGCTCGGGTGCACTGAACGAAGCACTAAATGATCGGCCGAAGGACGAATCTTCTGTATTCTTGCAAAGGCAGGCGATCCCCATGATAAAAAGCAGATACCACTGGGACGCGCTTTTAATGCTGCTAGTAAGACCTGTTCAGTGAACGTCTCCCAACCTCTTCCGGCATGCGAATTGGCATTTGCTGATTGAACTGTCAGGCAGGCATTGAGCAACAGAACGCCTCGACTGGCCCAGGGCGTCAGTAACCCTGTCTTGGGAATAACAAAGTCAGGATAATCATTAGTGATGCCTTTATAAATGTTCCTAAGTGAAGGGGGTGGAGGTGTAGGTGGACTGACGGAAAACGCCAGCCCATGCGCCTGGTTAGGTCCATGATAGGGATCTTGACCGAGAATAACTACTCTAACCGAGTCCAAAGGAGTCAGTCGTGACCACGAGTAGATATCATTACTAGGTGGAAATATTCTCTTTCCATTGTCAATCTCAGTCTTAATGAATTTCTTAAGGTTTAGAAAATATGGCTTAGTGAGTTCGGGATACAGAACCGCTAGCCAAGAATCGTCCAGAGTAGAAATCTCGAGTCTATACCGTTAGAATTCGTACTCCGCGAAGCGGAGCTACGGGTCTGGGCAGAGCCCAGCCGCCGGAGGCGCGAAGGGGGGAGTCTGCCTCCGGCGGCCGGGCGCTGCCCGGACCCGCTGTGCTCGCTTCGCGAGCATTTGGGGGAGGGGACATACTCTAGAAGTTCGCGTTGAGACGGGGTTAGGCTGTCGACCCAGAGCTTTTTGTCAAAGTTGGGGATGGACGTGGTTGTGATGGTGCTGGCGCTGGTGATGGAACTGGTAGTGGTCGTCTTTTGCACTTTGGTCCTTGGCTGGAAGAACGAGGTGATTTTTCGTGACGAATCTGATAGCTCTCGTTTGGCGGTTTTAGTGACCATTTTTTTAATCATTCGGGTGTGGTTAGCTGAAAGGAAAGCTGAATGGAGGAGTTTGAAGCACGCGTTTTTCGCGTTTTGACAATATGCAGGTGTCAATCTTATCGTGCATGTCGCCGATGAGCCGTGCATGTGGCATAGTAAAGTGTTATATAATATACAATATACAATGTGTTAATAGTCCACTGGTTTTATTAATCACATCTCTTACTGTTGCTGTACTTCTGAATAGAAGGAATACTGCCTGAGAATAAACGAAACTAACAACTACATTCATCACTCTATACATGCTATATTATTATTGCATATTAATCATCTATTTTTCTATATCATAAATCGTATCGTCATATTCAAAAATTCCACCTTTCACTTGTGACGGTGTCACTACCATGATTGCTTCCAGATTGACATCTTTCCAGCTCTTCAATTAGCTCTTTTCTTGATACTTCCACCTGTGATCCTTTTTCATGCGCTCTTATCTTGGTTAGTGCTTTTGATGCTCCTGGGTAATCACCCAACCTCATCATACAGTCAAACAAACCAGTATGGCAGTTTAAATCTCCTACACTGCTACCGAGTTCAAACCATTGCTGGGCCAGTTGCAACTTATTAAAGTAATTCATCAACAGGAACCCCAGTGGTGCAAATGCCTCTTGTAAACCAGTAGAAGCGGCTTTTTCAAAATGGTATCTGGCACTAAGTTGGTTCTTCTCAAGGAGCTGACCAAGATAATAGTGACAATCTGACACTTGGTTTGTATCTAGAGCTTTAGACACAGCCTTGTCGAAATACCTCCGTGCCTTGACCAAGTCCAGAGTTTCTTTATTCATGAGACAGATGAGACCAATATTCCGTAGACACTCGACGTATAAAGAATTATCCGACTCAAGACCATTATCAATGGCTAATTGATAAAACTGAGAAGCCTTGTCTTTATAGTTTCGCTGGTATGCCAGATCTCCAGCGATCTTAAACGCCAAAGGGAACTTTTTATCCATCAATTCTCTTAACAACGAATTGGCATGGTCTCTGTCATGGTCGGTGAACTCGCCAGTATTATCACTACTAACAGCCAGCGTACGTCCACATAGCAGAGCAATGGCAGAATAGTCGCCCAGCTCCGACGCTCTTTCAACCAGATTGTTCTCTACCTGAACGGCAGTCTTTGAAATAACTCCCGACTTCTTTCTATAAGTCTCCAAAATCCTCTTCAAGGTCATCAACTGGTGTGCCGGAACCGCATCCACTCCGTCGTAGTCGTATTCCTTCGGTCCACTACCTCTATCATCGTCCTCTTCCAAACATGACTGGTACACTCTCTGTACCGTACCATACGACAACGGCACTTTGAAATCAAACAAATATTTTCTCAAGCTCTTCTTCGGAATCAGCGTAAACTGTTTACTCGCTTTCACACCTCGCCCAAACATCCTCCTCTCCCTTCCCTCTATTGATACGACATAGTGAAAACATCCAAGTAGGGCTCGGCTGATGAGAGCGTAGAAACGAGCCGCGCCTCCGGCGGCTGGGCTCTGCCCAGACCCGTAGCTGCGCTTCGCGGAGAAACCCGTACCAACAACCAACCGGTCAGTCCCCCAGCAGCTCGCGAAGCGAGCACAACCAGGTCTGGGCGGAGCCCAGCCGCCGGAGGCAGAGTCCCCCGATACGCACTGTGCCTGGTCTGCCTCCGGCGGCTGGGCTCCGCCCAGACCTGGTTGTGCTCGCTTCGCGAGCTGCTGGGGCGCGCGCGTGCGAGATGTGCGGTAGTGGAGAAGGAGACGGAGAAGCAGATCTGGTGATAGATAGGAAGAGCAAAATAAGATCTTTACAGGGGTAGCGCGGTCGCAGTAGTGCGGTGGTACCTACTAATATCAAGTACTTATTGCGCTGTAAGTACGGAAGGCAATAAAATATAAATATAAGAGAAAGGAAGGACGTGGCTATAGAGGGCATGGAGGAGGGTATAGAGAGTATAGGGTATAGAGGGTGCGGAGGAGAGTATGGAGAGAAGATATGGAAAGAGCAGGAAGAAGAGGTCGAATGGTAGTAAGGGTATT